>VZTB01011206.1:70376-86974 GCA_013397245.1 Thryothorus ludovicianus | reverse complement strand
GGCCGGGCCGGGCCGAGCGGGGCACAGATGAGCCGGGCCGGGCACAGATGAGCCGGGCCGAGATGAGCAGAGCCGAGCTGAGATGAAGCGAGCGGGGCACAGATGAGCCGAGCCGAGCGGAGCCGAGCGCAGCCGCACCCCCCGCGCCGCACCGGCGGGGGGCGGGAAGCGAGGGGCGGGAGCTCGGGGGTGTCACCGGCGGGGCGGGGCCGGGGCCGCCCGGGGCGGCCGGGACTGATCCCGGCTCGCAGCGCTCCGGTGCCGCTCCTGGAGGACAGCCCGCCTGCCCGAGTCACCTCCCCGGGCCGGGCAGAGCCAGCTGCCGCCTGCTGTCCCCCCGGGCTGTGACCCCAGAGCGAGCGGCTGCTCCCCCCAGCCCAAAGCCATCGTGCTGGGAAAGCCACGGCAATCGGGCAGAGCAGCCTCGGGGCCAGCAACGGGGCAGGCTCGCACCCCCTCAAATGGCTGTGGTGAGAGCTGCGAGCCCCAAATCTGAACGAGTCAGGGGCACTGATCCGGTACATACTGGTATGTGTGTGTATATATGTGTAAATACGTATATACATAAATATATATACACACGTTTGTATGTGCTGCAGAAGGATGTGAAAGTTTTGAGCAAAACAAGCAGCATCACCTTGAGATCGAAAGATGGGGACACAAGCATGACCACAGCATCTATAGGCAGCCAAGATTTTGTAATTACCGTCCTCCTTATGCCACCACCAATGTCATTAAGTGTCATTAGGATTAATTTGGTTCCCTAGGTCTTTCTGATTAATTGAATTACCCAATTAAGCAGGCCACAATTAAAAGGAAGATATTGTCATAAAAGCCTTAATTGTCTAACTTTTTTCCTGTTGAGCAGTTCTGAGTGTTCAATACCTCATTAAGAAACCCATCATGCAGTTTCCTCAGCAATGGGGTTTGGGCTTTTTCTCTTTTTTTGGTAACATTAGCATCCATTTGCTGCGAGCTTCGTTTCAGACAGCTCCAACACTGAGTGGGCATTTTGTTTCGCAAAGCCCATGCACAAGTTTACTTTGAGAGCTATAGACCAGAGTAGGTGGTTTTTAGCAGATGGAGTTTTTCAGAGAAGGTGACTGGTAAAGAAAAAAAGAAACAAACCCTGCACAATATTTTGTTACTGTGTAAAGAAAAGCCAGATTCTGCAAATACTTGGCCACATGCTTTGCTTTAACTGTATAGACAGTGCCAATCTTCATTTGGATGAATATATTTTTGCATGTTGGTGACGCTGAAGTGACAGCTCATTTCTATCTTCATCTCCACAGCAGTGCTGCTACAAATGTCAAGTGTCTGTCCCCCAGCAATCTAGGCAGGAAATAAATCCCAAATAAGAATTCCTTCATGACCCACACAAGCTATTTGTGGTGCAGAGCTGTTCCTGGTCCCCTCAGCAGCGCAGTCACACCAGCATTGCCCCAGCATGAGGGAGGGGATGCAGTGGGAAGAGAATCCAGTGACAGCAGGGGCTGGCTCTGAGAAGTGTGAAACGTCACCACGCTCTGAGCTCCCAGCTTTGCTAAAAAAACCAATGGGACAAGTGACCTGGTGGTACCAGAGCAGTTGATATGGCTTTGGTCAGCAATCCGGGCCTGCTGAAGGCACACTCTTTGTTGGATACATGCAAAAAACAAAGGCCACGTTTTCTACTGTTTTATTATTTCACCAAAATTTAAAATATTTAGCCTGGAAGATAATATTACCCTTTTAGAAATAAAAACTCTACTTCAAAAGAAAATGAACATCTTTTCCCTCCAGCTGAGGGCTCGGGAAATTGTCATCAGGTCTTTGAACTGTTGGGAAAAATGTAAATGAAAGTGTGGTGGCCTTTATTTTTAAAATACAAGATGAACAAGCTGGGCCTTCTTTATACAGCATGTCCAAGTTTTCTCCTTTACATATCACATCCCTCCTTAGAAAAATGGATACTGCCTCTAAATCTTGAGGTGGAAAAAAAGTTTAAAATTTTTTTAAGGTGGGATTGAAAACTGGTCTGAAGGAATTTCCTTGCTGAGTTATTAAAACATGTAGTCATGGGGACTAAAAGCATTATTTCTTCAGAATTAATATATTCCAATCTAATGGTTCAGGTACTGAACATCAGATGAATGCAGTCAGATGAGAGCAGTACTGAAGTGGCCCTGGGTGTCAGCTGGCCAGATGCTGCAGACACAGCTGTCATTCCAGAAAGCAGCCAGTGCTGGCACTGCCAGGCTGCTGGGACTCGCTCAGGATAAGGCACAGGGAGAGGCAGCAGCTGCATTTCGGGCTAACAGAGGCTGCATGGCAGCAACAGCTCTGTGCCTGCAGGAAATACTGCAACCTCTGGGCCAGACACAACCAGAGCTGGGCTCCTGCCATGTCCTCCTGAGGCTCCTTTGGTGAATTGGATACAATTCATTTCTGTGTCGAATGGATTGTTCATCACAGTCTTAACAAGCAATTTCAGAGGCCCATATGGCCATACTTTTCATCTAAGGAAGGGGTTAGGAGAGCACAGAGACCTCAGAGCAGTGGGCCCCTGTGTGTTCTGGTGGGAATTGATGTGTGCAAAGGAAAGCAGGTGCTTCTTCTGCCAAACAAACATTTCCTATGGCCGGCAGCCACCTCCAATCTCTGCACATCCTTCTAGCAGCTCTCCTCAAGGCTAAGAATAAAGGCTGCTTGTTCCCCATTAGTTAAAACTTGCTCTAGTCCCACTTTGAAACACAGGTTCCCAAAGGCTCAGAAGATTCCTGTTTTTTACAAAGGGGTGCAGTGAGGGAACACATTGACCCACTCCCAGAGAGCAACAGAGCAACCCCACCTCTGGGGCTGCCTTCACCAGCACAGCTCCTCTCCTTTGAAACCTCAAATGGGAAGCTGGCCGAGACCTGGGCATGGCTCCTAACTCCCTCCTGAAGTCTTATAAACTATACATTCATAAATCTATACATTATAAATTATGCTAATGACCCCTCCATGCAGGCTGCAATGCTTACCCAAACTAACACACACCTAAATGCAGGAAGTGAAATTTAGACCCAAAGAAGGAAACACAGGGCCTCATCACCACAAGACAAATAACTTATACAGGTAAAGCTCACAAAGACTGGATCTCTGATGGGATTATGGAGTGGACAGGCTGCCAGCAAACATCACCCCCCTTGCAGGCTCCAGAAAGCTGCAGGAGCAGGGAGATGACTCAGACTGAGAGGGAGTCCTGGCTTCCTGCAGAGCTGCTTGTTGGCACTGCAGATTCACATCCAGAGAGAATTCCTCATCCACCAGGCAATTGCTGACAGGTGCTGCCAAGCTCCAGATGTTTCCCATTAGCACTGGCTCAGGTGTGGAGTGGTTATAAATGGTCCAGGGCAGGAGAGAGGCTGTCTGTGGGGTATCTGGTGACTCCTTGGGGCACCCTCTGCTTTTACAGCTGTATGTAGCATGGAGTTTTATTTCTCCCTCTCTGATTGAGGAATTTATGTAGAAAAGAGTGAGTGGAGACTGTGTGTGTTATTCTTTAGGATGTGTTTCCTTGTGTGATGAGAGTAGTGGATGGAAGAGTTCTCTTGGAAACTTACAGGGAAAGGCAGTGGCTTCTGAGTTGTATCTGACTTATGCCAGTAAGGCAAAAAGCAAAATCTGTTATTACACAAGCAGAAGCTGAAAGGCTTTGTACCTGGTAATTCTGGAAGCTCCTCATTAATCAATGCTAATTGCACTGATGAATGACCAAGGTTCCTGTGTATGTAGGATTGAGGAGTGTGGTCAGCAGAACTGATGCCCTTGATGAAGCAAGGAAGAGGACAGTTTATCTGCAAATAATGCTGCCTTTCTCTCCCTTTGTCCCTCTAACAGGTCAGTATCAGCTTTACCTTTTCTGTTTCATGTGCTAACATGGATGACTGGGACAACAGCAATGAATTAATTCAGCGACTGGACTTCTCCAGTTGTGGTGAAGAGAGTGAAGACAAAAGTGTAACCGAGGAGGACTCCCTGAGCTTGAGCCCCCCCAGAAGCTCAGAGTTCCAGAAGTGGCAAGAGAGTAGTCCACTGCCAGCCACCCCACAGAGAAAGCTTAGTGAGATTTTCCTGAGCAGGACAAAAGCTTGGATGAGTCCCACCCTGAAGTCTTCTCCGTCTGTGAGCAAGAGCTGGAGTAAACCTGAGATTCCACTGCACATCACCTGGAAAAAGCTGCAGCTCTGTGACACCCCCCACACTCCTAAGGTAATGGCAGGTCTGCAGCACCTCTGCAGGAGATAAATGCATCTCCCTTCAAGAAGCTCGTTGTTTGGGTAACTTGGGGATGAGCAGCTGCACTTGCTGCTCTGTTCAGCACGTTTTTGGATGCAAGTGGGTTTTGTCTTGAAAATTGAAGTGGTGTTATGGCTGGGATGTGTACTTTGCCTGGCAAGTCTGATCAGCTCCAACCAGCATGTTGTCTGGTGTCACAATTTCTTTTTGTATGAAACAGTTGCTCAGTGAATCTGAGGAAAGCAGAGCTTTGTTCTCAGGGTAGCAAATCCCCAATAGAAGGGACAGCAAACCAAGTGTGCTTGTGGAGGGAACTTAGCCTCCCTTCACCTGTGTCACTGTCCTGAAATGCAACTTAGCTACTGAGCTAGTTTCTTGGAAGATTGATCCTAGCCCCTATTTTATGTGTAACTTCTTGGAGAGAGTATAAAACAACTGCTTTTTGTCTTGAGTAAGCACAAGTGGAGACTTGGCAGCAGCTTCTCTGTTCCTAGATAATTTCTGGTGTGTTTGTGGCTCCGAGCAGTCCAGACCTGCAGTCAAGCATAACTCTTGGTCTTCTCTCAATGTTCCTGTTCTACTGATAGATTGTTTGCTCCTTTGCCTAAGTGGTACACAGAAGATCAGTCCTTTAATGCTTCTGAGTTAGGATTTGATTTCTCTTCTCCTCCAAAAACCTGATTATGTGGAGAGAAGGATGATCCTCTGGCCTTGCATGATTGACTGTGTGGCAATATTTACTGAGGAATGGCCTGCTGCTCTCTAGGGGAAAGCAGACTAAAGGGCATCACTCAAAAAACTTTCTGCAGTGACCCTTTATAAGAAATCTCCCTAAATCTCACCTTAACCTAGGTGAGAAGTTGTCCTTGCTTTGGATGGAGTTAATTTTCTCCTTGTAACTGGTACTGCACTGTGACTAAATGGCAGAGTTGCTAAGAGATGGTTGTTGCTGAGTAGTGTTTACCCAAAGTCAAGGAGTTTTCAGTTTCCCATGTTCTGGCAGTGAGCAGAAGCACCAGCAGCATGGCTCCATAGCCAGGAACAAACCAGAGGAAAGTTCATACAATGGAATGTCATGCTCATCATAGAAACAGAAGGAAATTATCCAGGAGGGGCTGATTAGGGTCCAGGGATGGGCTGAACATCAGTCAGCAGGTGGTGAGCAATTGTGAATCACTTGTCTGTCTTAGGTTTTATTTCTCTATTGTCTCTTTTCATACCAATAATAATTATTATATTTTATTTTAATTATTAAATGGGTATTGTCTTAACCCACAGGTTTTACCTGTTTTTCCTTGTTTCTGCTCCCCATCCCACTGAGGAAAGCATTGCAGCTGTGATCAAAGGGTTCACAAGCAGAAGGTTTAGTTACTGGCTGGGGTTAAACCATGGTAGAGGTCTATAAAAATCTCTTCCAGACCAGATGGGCTGCAGGTAGTGAAGGCTGCTTTCAGGGTGTGCACTGTGTAGATAACCTGCTGGCTGGATGATTCAAAATGTGCTGCTTGTAGTTTGTCATGTTGTAGCCCATAAGCAGTAACTGCATGAAATCAACCATTTCTTTTCCTTTCTCTCCTGGGATAAAGGTCTTGTTTTCCAAGCATGTTGCAAAAGATGGGCTCCAAAGAGCCTAAATCTGCTTGTAGACAAAGCTGGGAGCGTTGGCCTTAGAACATTTGAAAGTGATAGAAAGGATGAGAGAGCAGAGCCCTGTCTAAAACTGCAGACAGAGCCAGCAGATGTGAGGGGAGATGTGGCTCCAGGATCATGACAGTTAGACCACTGCAGGATTGAAAAGGTACAAGAGTACCTTTGATCTTCAACAGGGAGACTTCTGTGTTCTTAAAGGGCTTTTAACTAGGAGAAAGACTATGTTAAATAATCCTTTAAACCTTATGCCACTCTCTTGAAGCTGAAACAAGTCAAAACCAAATATATTTTTTCAAAGCAGGTGATTACTGAAGGAGTCAAATCAGAGTCAGTAGATTTTTGCCTTCAGCTCAAGACTGGTGTCTGTGCTTTCCATGGCCCAAGGCTCTGGACTACTGAGTGAAACAAAATTACCTGTGTTCTCTGGTAAAGTGAACTATGGAAGATCTAGAGGTTATTTCCAAACTTAAACTTCTGAAATTCTGGTTTTTATTCATGAGCAGAAATAGGTTCTTTTTGCTTTGCTTGTAGCCATATTATAAAGAAAAAATATTTATAACAACTTCCCCTATCTTAATGCTGCTAAGTGCTGGGAAACTTCTAGCTCATCTCCTGACAAACCTGTCCTGACCAAGGTGATGCAACAGTCCATGCCTGGCAGAACTAGGTCTTCCATGTTAATGAAACATATGATGCAATCTCTGCCTCTCTGTAGGAGGGAAAGGGGAGCAGCTGGCTCCTCTTGAGGACTGTGCTTGCCAAAATGGCTCTGCAGGCCTCACCCAAGCGAGCAGGGAATAGAATATGAAAGGGCTTAACAAAGAATGAAATGCTTTGTGGAAAATGAAAACTGTGGGGACAAAACTAAGGACACAAGGATTTAATGATTCAGCTATTTCAAGGAAGGGAGCTCCTTGATTTACAGGAGAACAAGAATTTTATTCTGAAACAGCAGCAACAAAAAAATTTCCTGGTTTATTTGCCACTTTTTTTTTTCTTCTCTGAATACAGAGCCTGCTATCAAAGACAGCTTTTCCTTCGTCTGCAACAAAGGGCCCACCCAAAGGCTTCCGACACCTGAGGCTTACTCCTCGTGCTGACTCTGATGACTCCTCCCAAGCTTCTCTTGTCAACATTAATCCCTTTACACCAGAGTCCTACCGACAAACGCTCTTCCATCCTAATGGCAAACGGAAGGCCAGAGAGGAGCTGTAAGTGAGCCACTCTTGGGCAGCAGGCTGAGCTCAGACTCTTGGAAGGAGATAAGCAATGGAGATGTTCAGTACCTGGCCTTACTTGCTAACAATGAATCATCTGCTTGTGTAGTGTTCAGTGGTGTAGAGTAAATGTTAGCAGATGTATAAAGGTAACAGAAGTAAATAGAAATCAATCCTTGCCTTTATTCAGAAAGGTAAGTGGGGGATCAACAGCTCTTTAGTGCTATGGCTGCACAGCATCAGGAATAAGGAGGCCAGGAGAATGATGCCTCTGGACAATGCCACCCTGTCCTGGGCAGCACTGAAATTGCTGTGTGGAGATCTTCTAAACAGAAACAATTCCTAACCTGGGACTGCAGTCTTTAAGACCTCAACTAAAAACTTGCTTGTCCACTCTATAAATAAATGATTAGGCTGTGAAGCAAGGTTTGGAGGTTCTTTGGAAAGGTGTTTTAATTTTGAATCCAGTTGGATTGCTGCACTGAAATGATACACCAGACTCTCCTAATCTTCTGTTCTAGGAATGATCCTCATCCAGGAAGCCAGGTTAAACAGGAGCTACCTACAAGGGTGAGTGTCTGGACATTTTCCTCCCACAGAGTAGGTAAGATGTTTGTAAGAGCTTGGTGTTTGATGGAATTTACTCTGTTGTTGGAGTATACACCATGACACCGTGCCAGAAGATGAATACCTAGAACGGAAAAGGCCTAAGCTGAATGTTTAGTTAACATTTCTTTGCGGTGACAAACTTTGAAAAGGTGGAATATTGTTCTTTGTAACCGTGCAACAGCCAGGCTTACGGAAGGATGACGGTACCCTCTAGCCGAGGAGACTGGGATTGCAGGGAAATGGTCTCTGGAAAAAAAACACCTGCAGAGCAAATCTGCTACCAGGCAACATCCAGGGCTGCCACAATTATTGTTTTACCTAGAAGAAAGCTTCAAGTAACTTGTGAGTTACTGAACTATTATTCTGCTTGAGTGCTAATGAAATTGAGTATGTAATATAGGTATAAAATTGTGTACTAGGAGGTATTTTTACTGCCAAGCTTTTAAAGATAGTGTAAAATACAGCTGCCTGATGAAATGCAACCTGTAGGGAAGGGCTGCTGTTCCATGTGAGCCACGTTTTACTGGCTGAGAGGACCAACTCTTGACTCTATGTTCATGTACCATAAACTACAGCAATCACAGCAGTGCTTTCTGTGGGAACTACTGGGCAACATGAGCCGCTGTCCCTGGAAGGGATGCAGGAGGATGGAGAAAAATCACTTAGTCCACTCTTGTTCACCCTATGCTCCAGTGCTTATCTTTTCTTTACTTATTTTCGCTGCCAGTAGGCATCACTCTACCAGCAGTACCAGCAATTCCTAGATCCCTAGTGGCCATTATTGTAGCAATAATTATGTTCCAACAGTTCTGCCAGTTTTCAACGTTTTGTGGGAAAGTGTCTCTGGGTGAGATATCAGCGGGAATACAAACAAAATGCACTGAGACCAGCTGATCTGCCATTAGTCAACAGCTGGTGCTTCAAACCTGGAGAGCCTGAACTGATGCAGAGTGGCCTTGGCTGCAGGCAACCTCAGCTGCCAGGGTAAAGTGGCTCTTGCACAGCTGGGGCCACAGGAAACCAACACACCAAGCTCCTCTCCTGAGCTCAAAATAGGCAATAGATCCAAGGTCTTCTCAACGCCTGTCTTTAGGCCAGTACATTGTTGCTGTTTGTTTTCATCCCTGACTGACTCCATCAGCTGTGGGTCTAGGAACTGGTCTGGGTTGTCAAGAGAAGGGATCTCATGGCAATAACCCAAGGAGCCTTAGGCATATACAGCCAACTAGACTAAATTTCTCCTTAACTACAATTTCTACCTCTATGCCTAGCAAGTCTTGATTTTATAAAACCAAACAGCCCTGCAACTTGGGCAAACCAGGGAAGGTGGCCTTTCAGTGGTCAGAAAAAAAAACCACAACAAGTGAAAGGTAATTTGAAGAATTGAAACTGCCATTTCAAAAACTGCCCCCACACCTGCGCATATGCCTGGATGAAAGTCCAGAATGGGAGAGGGAGCAATGTGGGTGCTCAGTGACAGCAAGTGTTACACACATCTGAAACAATGATGGCTGTTAAGTCTTTCCACTCCTATTTGTCTTTGCTGTTTTTGTGACTCTGCAGAGATACACTCTGAAAGCCAGCAATATGGTTTCCCGCTACAAGAAGGAGTTCCTGGAACTAGAAAAAATTGGTGTGGGGGAATTTGGCTCTGTCTACAAGTGCATCAAACGCCTTGATGGGTGTGTTTATGCCATCAAACGCTCCAAAAGGCCTCTGGCAGGATCCTCAGATGAGTGAGTGTGCTTGCTGGAAACTGCCAGTTGAAATGGTGGGCATATTCTTGGGAGGTGTGATGGGAAGGAGGGGGTGTGGATCTAAAGGTATCTGATGGGTGGCATGAGCAAAAACTGGCTGCTGCTGCATTTGTAAGTAGCAGCTGGGAGAGTGGGGGAAGATACCACTACACAACAATTGGATATAAATGTCTAGGGAAGGGAGAAGTCAATGCACTGCCAAATGAGAGGATGGCATACCTGAACACCTTGTCCATCCAGACAGTTTCTCTACAATAACTGTCAAGAAATTTGACAGACATACAGCTGTCCCTGCTGTGCTGTATGGCCAGCACTGCTCTTATCTGTATTGACCAGCTTGTGGTGTCCTGTATGCTAAAGCAAAGCCATTGAAGCTGCTGCTGCCTTTGCCTCTTTCACAAAAGACTTGCTCAGCGATTATTTTCTTTAACAGCTGCTCAGGGCATTTGAGCAAGGGCAGGTTTTGCTTCAGCAGCTGTGAGAGTCAGTCTGTCACAACCTGAGAGAAAGGGGGGGACAGAGGGGTTCAGGACTTTCAGGCTGCAAACCAGGGCTCCTCTCCTGGAGCCAAGCAGCCTCTGGCAGCCTGTCAGCTCTGCTTTGTGTGTGTGCTTCCCCAGGCAGCTGGCACTGCGCGAGGTTTATGCTCACGCCGTCCTGGGGCACCACCCCCACGTCGTGCGCTACTACTCGGCCTGGGCAGAGGATGGCCACATGATCATCCAGAATGAACACTGCAATGGTAAGGGCTGGACAGTGCTCGAGGCTGGCATCTCAGCATGGACAAAGTTGCCTTCCTTTGTACTTCAGTGTGGGGTGTTTTGGCTGACAAGAAAGCAAACTGCCCTGTGGCTGCATTTCTGTGGAGAATCCAATAAGGCATGTGTTATTTAGATGAAGCTCTGAGTGGTGCTAATGTTTTAGAAACAGTTAATATCCTCATATTTCTGGGGTTTAAAAACTGTTTCTCTGTATTGACTGGCCTGGAAAAGCATTCCCCATTCTGATGCTTAGAATTGTGCTGGAACTGTCTGGGGAGCACCTGACTCAAGGGCCTTGGCAAGAGCCTCCTCCTAATGGAGGTGGGCAGTGACTGGTTGAGATGAAGGCACCTTGCACCCTGACTAAAAGAAAGGGGTTGGCAGCTGCAGAGGAATGGGGCAAATGATGAGGCAAAGTATAAATGGGGTGTTGCAGGCAGGGTGGTAAACCCCTGCTTGAGTTTGCCCTTGGCAATACCATTGCTTGAGAGAAACTGGAAAAGACACCTTTAGCTACCAGCGTTGCTGAAGGCAAATATGTAATGCATATCTTACTGCACCTGTAGTCTTGGGGCTCACTGAAGAGTGGTGACAGCTCTTTGGAGTATTGCTTTCAAATCTGATGGAGGCAACCATGAAATGTGGTGCTGATTGCTGCAGGATTGATGTATTGCTTGTGTTTGGGTGACTGAACATCTGTGACTAAGAGAAAAATGGTGAAAAGCTGAAGGAGACAGAGGCTGTGATATCTTTTAGTTCTGAATTTCCCAAGTGTCTCAATGGAGACCTGCAAAACTGTATCAAATATTAATGATTGTCAGTCAAAAGTCTGCTGGTGGGAGCTTAATTTCCTTGTTCCACCATTCCCATACCTGCTTTCTGTGTCTAAGCATAGCAGAAACAATTTTTGTTGTTCACTTGCAGCAGCACCAGCATCATTAACAAGTCAACCCTCCTGGCAGGATGTAGAGCTGTAGGCTGGAGGTGGAGCTGCAGTTGCTCATCCCTGTCCAGCAGCAGGCTGGGCATTCCAGGGCAGTGGAAAGGTTGAAGCCAAATGGTGATGTCCAAGTTTGCTCACTAGAGCACACAGAGCTGATGTGATTGGGGTTTGTCACTAGCAAGCATCCAAGTGTTCTGGGCAGCTAAACTATTTCCAACGTGCTGTTCCATAAAACCTCTCTCAGGTCTCAGACTGACTGTTTTCCCCTAGGTGGGAGTCTCCAAGATGTGCTGCTGGAAAATGCAAAGCTTGGCCAGTATTTCCCAGAAGGAAAGCTGAAGGAAATATTGCTGCAGGTCTCCATGGGACTCAAGTACATCCACAACTCTGGCCTTGTGCACCTGGATATCAAACCTAGTAAGTGTTGTGCCCTCCTCCTTTGTGGAGGTTTTTCCTAGTGATCCCTCAGGGGTAGGACCTGTAATAAATCCTTCTGAGTGGACTGATTGTAGTGCTTCAAAAAACAGAGGACCTTGCCCTTGTCTTGTGTATGGTGGGTTTTTTTTTTAATTTTTGTGTCACTACTGCTGCTCTAAAATTAAGCCTTCTCTGAAGCTGGCAGCATTTTACTCCTGTACTGTGACCCTTGGTAATCCTGGCTCATGGGACTCACCTTCATACTGGTGGAGCAAGTAGGGCTGCCAGGGAAGATGGGCACTTCCTTATTTACTGCTGTCTTTCACAACACTTGGCTTGTGTGTGTGTATCTACCTTGGGGGATTAAGTTCCTCCAAAAATAGTAGCAAGGCTTCCTCTCTGCAGCTGAGGATGATCATCTCCAGGGCAGTGCTGCCCCCCATCTCATAGTTAATATTCTTAAAGGGGAATGACTTTATCCTGCTGAAATTATGCTTCTAGCTTAGAGGGCAGAGGGGAGGGGAAAGTTGATTTCACTGGGATATTTTATGCACAAGATACAACTGTCTTATGCCAGCTGTGTGGCTGAATGGGAGCTGGGTAGAAAGCTGACTACTGGGTGGGAAGCATGGGCATCATTTCTCTGGCTGCAAAGCTTAACTAAACTACTTTGACAGGTGGGATTTTTACAAAGCTGTTAGGCGGCTGCAGCCTGACTACTGATATGATCCTATTGCTAAACTTCTCTGTTTTGCAGGTAATATCTTTATCTGTCACAAGCTGGCAGTTTCAGGCCCTGCTGGGCAGGAGGAGAGTGACAGTGAAGATGAGTTCTCTCCTGGTGTGGTGTATAAAATCGGTAGGTTTTAGCCTACTTTACAGCTGGCCTAAGATTAGTGCTGCCCATTACTGCTGGAAACTGCCATATCCTGAAGAGACTCGCACACTAAAGTGCTAGGACAGTCATGAATGCCCCAGTTACTCACCAGAATTAATTCCTCTAAGAAGACAAGTCACAGAAAATTCATGTGCTTGTTTTCAAGTGCAGATTTCTGAATTAGGAGCAGGCTTGCTCTCTTACTCAGTATTTTTCTGTTGGTGTCTATAAAATGCAGGCTTTTATTGGGAAATGACTTCAGTTTGCTTCATTACATTTCATTTGCTTGTTCTTTGTCTCAGGTGATCTTGGACATGTGACATCAATAACAAACCCTCAGGTGGAGGAAGGAGACAGACGATTTTTGGCCAATGAGATTTTGCAAGAGGTACAACTGCTAGAGCAGGGCAGTGGGGAGAACGGGGTGGGGAGATATCAACTGTAGATCAGTCATTAGTCTAACTTGTTCCTCACCTTATCTCCTCTTTCTTCTGTCTGGTCTGGCTGTGAAATCTGTGAAATTAGCACTTTATCATGAACAATAGTGGTGTGGGTCTTATAATGTAAATACTTCATATATAAGTACTTCATAAGTAGCTATCATTGGATTATTGCAACTATTCCCCTTGAGGGATCACTGAGACAAAACCTTTATCAGTTTGAAAACATTTGATTTGCATATCCAGCTGAGATTAAACTACTGGATGTGATTGAGGAATGTATTTACCCAGACATATGCCTTGTAAAACAAACACTGAACAAGTAGTGGTGAGAGGTGGAAGGCACAACACACCTCTTAAACTGACTGCAATTTGGTCTCTCTGGCCAACAAATGAAAAGGGAATCAGTACTGAACAACCACGCAGGTTGTGTCATTCAGTTCAGGTGTTTAGCTGACAGTATCTGTGCTGCAAGTGGATTTAGGAACTGTTATGCCAATGTATCACATGCAGTCTTCAGTTTGAGCTGGGCATGGGTAGCTTGCTGCCTTGTGGTGAAGGCTGAAGGTACACACGTGTTAGGAGTTACTGCAGTGATCCCAACGTGGCCTGCAAGGTCCTTGTGGCTGGCTGGAAGCCAAATGCTGTTGGCCAGTGGAAGTGCCTGCTGCCAATGCCTTTATCCTGAAGAGAGCAGCTCACTGGGGTGCTGAAGGCAGTGCCATATACACACACTTGCCTGGCTGTTTCTTTTTGAGCTCATACCCCAACTCACCTCTGCATAGTGTGGCAAGATGTTCCTCTCTAACACCTTTCTCTTCTCTCTGCAGCAATACTGCTACCTGCCCAAGGCAGACATCTTTGCCCTGGCCCTCACGGTGGCTCTGGCAGCCGGGGCAGCGCCGCTGCCTCACAACGGGGCCCTGTGGCACCACATCCGCAAAGGCAACGTCCCACCCCTCCCCCAGAAGCTGCCCCAGCGCTTCCTGGAGCTCCTTAAGGTGAGGAAGTAGTCTTCACAGGATGGTGGCTTTTGCAGCTGGCATGCGACAGGAGTGTTGAACTCTGAACTCCTTTGCCTTCTAGCTCATGATCCACCCTGACCCAGCGCAAAGACCTTCTGCCACAGCTCTCACCAAACACCCTGTTCTCCGTCCTTCATGTGGGAAAGCTGTGCAGCTCCAGGAGCAGCTAAATGTGGAGAAATGCAAGACTGCAATGCTGGAAAGGTAGGGCTGGCTTAGGCATGGGCATGACCATGCTGGTCACCAGCTTTGAATGGAGGGTGGTAATGCTGGGAGAATGCAGGTGCAGAAATTCTCAGTCAGCTCCTGTGCCTGGAGCTGGGGGGATGATGGGGCTGTAAAACAGGGACTTGTAATGCCCAGGAAGCAGCTGTGTTTCAACTCTGGCTTGGGGGAGCTGACTGAGTTATAACAGTGAACTTGTGCACTTTCAACCACTGGTGATGCAAGGTGCTGACACAACCTGCAGCCAGTGGGCAGATGAGAATTGATAATGCACTGAGATGCATTGTGGGCTAAGCACAGAAGGAAGAGAAATATCAGGTGGTGGCAGAGATCCTTTTTTCTGTCGTTCCCCCTCTCTGCTGTTGGCAGTATCGTTTTGAGGTGCTGGGATCTAAGAACTGCCCCACAACTCCTCTAAGTGCAGTAGTAGTCAGCTGAGGAGTTGGTTTTCTGTGTAGACAGAAGAGTGAATGCTCTGGAAGGACAGCAAGTACCAGGGAAGAAAGGAAATGGAAAAGCAGCTTATGCCTTTATTTAAGTATTTGGGCTGCATGAGATGATGGTCTAAGTTAAACCATTATCAGATATCTGAAACAATGGGAGAAAACCCGAGCTAGGGGTTCCTCATTCTGGTGCCAGTGTGTTGCTGACCCGATACATTGTTTACTTCTGATAAATCCTTGGAGCTCCTACATTTTCAAGCAGAAACTCTAGAGACAGCCACAGTAATCTTCATGTTACTCTCTGGGCTGAGAAGTTGCCTCCTTCCAGCAGTGCTGGAGTATAACAGTAACCCTCTTGTGCAAGATTGTTCATAGTTTGCTTTTGTAGCTGGTGGGGATTCATGCATGACTTGATTTTCTTCCTTTCCTCTCCCTTCGTCTCCCCCCTGCAGGGAACTTAAAGCAGCTCGCCTTGCCCAGACCCTCATGAAGAACCAAGCCTTAGGAAGTGCCAAGTTACAAGAGTCTGAAACCTCTTCTAAGCAGAAGAGCAAGCGTTTGGTGGGAGGCAAGAGCTGTCGCTCGTTTAGCTTTACTCTGGATTACTGAATTTCTGTGTTGTCCAAAGACTGCTGAATGGCCCTGTGAAAGCAGAGGGTCTGCACAGACCAATGCCCCATATTGTCTCCCTGTCATTTTATTTTTATTTTTTTTGTTCCCCTGTTAGTTATGATGAGATGTTGGCTGAGAAAAGAGTGACTGGGTTACAAGTGTTGGATTTAAGGTTATCCTCAGTCTTTTACCTAATTTCTGGTGTACTTGGCCTTGCCATAGACTCAGTGTAACTCTTCCATGACTAAAGGATTTTTTTCTACTCACTCCCTCTTTCTTTAGTTGGGCCCTTTTATTGGTGATCTTGTGGTCTTAACACTTGGGCTGACTGTATCTTTAGAGGGGTGATAATGGCTGTACAGGGAGACAGCATCTACAGCTGGCCCCTTCCAGGAACAAGGAGATGGAGACCATGGCAGCCAGGTTTAGCTACACACCAGGAGCCAGGCTGGTTACACAGCAGTCCTGAGGGGCTCAGGATGCAGCCAGAGTGATGTTTCACTGAGGGGGGGGACACAGAGTAATAGAAAATATTTTGAGTTAAAGAGTGGGAGTTGAAGGAAAGCACTCTTTTAAATTTCAGCAGCAAAACTTTTGTAATTGGGTGTGCTCTAACAGACTATAGTCAGTCCCTGATGCCTGACTTGTTTTCTGTCTGTCGGGAGGACTCCTTGTTCACGTTGGGGAGACAGCTTCAGTGTGCTGGTAGCTGGCTCTGCCTGTACCCATTTCCCCTCTACTGTCTCACACGTGGTGCAGCTGCCTGCCTGTGAACTGCAGCCTCTCAGCAAAGAGGGTGATTGGAAAGGGCTTTTTCAGCCTTTTGGAGTTGCCCACGGTAATGGTGGTATGTATTTCTCACTTGAGATCTCATACACCCTTCCCGCTTTCCCCCCAAATGTAACTTTGCGGGTCCTCATCGCTTGTTTGTGTTGGCTGGACAGAGCGCTGCACTGTTACGAGGGACAATTTGGTAACTCGGTTATCTCCAGGTTTTACTAGTTTTTAATGTTGCGCATGCTGGCTTTTAACTGTTCGATCCTGTCGTTTCGTGCGAATAAAGATTTTTATCATTTTTAACCGAATGACGGAGCGATGGCGTTTGGTCGGGATTTTCCTCCGGCGGGGCCGGGCCGCGTTTCCGCCCGCAGCTCCCGCCCGGCCCCTTCCTCTTCCGGCCGAGCGGAGGGCGCGGGGTCGGCCCGGGGCTCCGCGGGGCGCTGCTTCAGCCCTGCTTTTCCCTCGGCAGCATGTGGCGGCGGCCGGCGTGGCAGGTAGGGCGGTGCGGGCCGGGGGAACGCGGGCCCGGCAGCTGCGGCCGCTCTGCCCCGCCGCGAGAATGGCAGCGGCTCTCCG
>VZTB01011206.1:59654-70321 GCA_013397245.1 Thryothorus ludovicianus | reverse complement strand
GCCCGGGGAGGGGAGAGCAGGGCCGAGAGCCCGGAGCCCTCGCCCGGCCGTGCCCGGGGAGGGGAGAGCAGGGCCGAGCGCCCGGAGCCCTCGCCCGGCCGTGCCCGGGGAGGGGAGAGCAGGGCCGAGAGCCCGGAGCCGTCGCCCGGCCGTGCCCGCTGGGCCGGCTCAGCTCCTGGGGAGAACGCGGGCTGCCTCACGGGCCTGGAACCGCGTGTGCTGGCAATCAGCCTTCTTCCAATTCCTGCCCGTGGGCATCTAGCAGAAGTGTTTCCGGCTTTTTATTTTTTTTTTTTTTCCTCCTTTCTTTTAGGATGGAATATTTGCTGGAATAATGGCAGATCCTTTACTGCTTTCCCACTCGCAGTACTAAGAGTTTTGTGTCCTAGATTTGCCTTGGGAACTAAGGGTGTCAGTGCACCCACTGATCATTCCAGTGGATGGATGTGCTTTTTGGGCACTCCTGGTTAATCCCTGAAATGAAGCAGAGCTATCAGACATGTTTGTTTCCAAAGCCTAAAGCTCTCACTCTCTTACAAACCTCCTCCCCTCCTATATATGTATTACAGAAAAACAGTAGTTTTTCTGTAATACATAAACAGCATGTCCCAAAAAAAATTGCTAGAGGTATACTTTTGGGCCACAGTTTTTTCTAGGCAACTCTTTAACCTTGATTTAACTGGATATTCTTTAAATAATCTTACTAGCTTCATTTGGCTGAAAAATTTCCTCAGTTCCTCCATTAGTTACCTGGAAGAGAACATACTTTCAGAACCTCTGCATGTGTGCAGAAAATGAAGTGTAAAGGCTTGTGAATGCTGTTTGTAGTTTGAAAACTCACATTTCTCTGTTCTGTCAGGTGCTGCGCCAATTTGTAAGACATGACTCTGATACGGTTACCTCATTGGTACTTGAAAGATGTAAGTAACTCCTGAGATGTGATTTAGATGTTACTCATTGTGTCTGTCTCAGTTTTTGAAATAGGGCAGGAGAGAAGCAGGTAGGAATGGTAGCTCCTTAGTGTAGCAGCTAAGAATGTGTTGTCTGAAGCACACAGGCTCTTGAGTGCCTTCCTGTGTGGTCTGTCAGGTGAAGCAGCACTTTAGGAGAAAAATAAAAAAGCCCTGACAAGGACTACCACCTCTCTAGGGCAGGCAGTTGTATTTTATCTGTGGTAGTGGCTTGGGTCTGCTCTTGGCATGGTTTCTAACACCTCCCTTCAGGTGTCTTGTGTGCTTGTTTCTCTGACTCCCGAGGCACCTGTGTGCTGCTGCCCCAGCAGGATTTGCTCCAGGTATTCTTCAGCTTTCATTATTCACTCACACGTTGTGCACAAGGGATGCTTCCCTGACCTTTTCCAGTTCTTCTTGAACATGGAGAAGGGATAGACTGTGTCTGTCTAGGCCTGGTACTGGTGTAAAAACTGACTCATTCAGAGGATGGAGTATAGTAATGCAACTTTGTTTCACTGCTGTGCATGGTGTTTTACCATTATGAAACAAATACAGTTCAAGATTAGTAAATGCAAATTAGTCTCAAGTGGTACATGGATGTGTGTGTGAAAGAGATGGAACAGAAAGAATAAAGAACCTTTGGCTTTTTAAATCAGTTGTTTCACAGTGATGATGACAGTACAGACACAATCAACCATCTGCTGGGGCCAGAAAAAGCCAAATGTCACAGGAGTGCTTGGGAGGTGCAGAAAGCTGGGATCCTGGCCCTTGAGAAAAGCTGCTGACTGATGGCTTGCTTCATATCTCACCTGTGTGTTTGGTCTCTCTTGTTTCAGCCATGAATCGTGTTCAGCTGCTTGGTCGGGTTGGACAGGACCCTATCATGAGGCAAGTGGAAGGAAAAAATCCTGTTACCATATTTTCCCTTGCAACCAATGAGATGTGGCGGACAGGAGATAGTGAAGTGGGCCAGGGAGGTGAGTCTGCACGAGCAACCTGTCCCAGCTCACAGCTGTGTGCCCAGCAGCACCACACTTGCAAAGCTCTGGGGTGCAGGAAGGTTCCTTTGAGGTCAGCAGAGATGCTGGTGCATTTGTGGGTCTCTTACTGATCCCCAGCAGCATAAACTGAAGAGAGACCTGCTGTTGACCTTCCTCAGGAGGAGAGATTGAGTGGGCAGTTTGTCAAAGGCATAGCAGGTTCTGTACTCTTACTTGTACTAAAGGATGAGAAAAATAAAAGATAATTTTCTCATTGATTCTGTCATCAGTTTGCATCTACAGACGTGTCATTCTCTAAATTCTATTCAGTGTGGAGTGTCTGAGGGGAAAAATTAATAGCATGAGTCCTGTCTTACAGAAGAATTGATGTCTTGGTTTGAACTGTGCTTCTGCACAAGAATTTGGACACAGATGAAGGGAGCATTTAGTTCTGGAGTGAAGTGGGAGATGGAGTGCTAGTACACTTCTGTTTTCAGATCACTTCTTATAACTTTAGAATACCAATGTGTTGAAACTAATTTCTGAGTCTTGTATCACAAAGAGGATTTGGTATCCAGCTCTGTTATTTCTGTGTACCTTAGGTGACATCAGTCAGAAGACAACGTGGCACAGGATCTCTGTCTTCAGACCGGGCCTCAGGGATGTCACCTACCAGTACGTGAGGAAGGGGTAAGTGAATAACAAATGTGGGTGAGCGTTTAATGCCTTAATAATGGATTATTATTAATAATGGTAATAATTATGGTGGCCAGGAACTGTAGTAAAATACAGGTGCCATAAAACAAGTTAGCAGGGCTGCTACAAACAACGGATACAAAAGCCCCTGTACTTTGAATCAGATTGTGAATTCAGCCTTTTCTTCAGGAAGTGTAGTGAGAAAACAAGGAGTCACAGACTCCAAGTGAAAGAGGGCAAATTCAGGTTGGATATGTGGATGTAAGCCTTACTGTGAAGGTAGTGAGGCCTTAGCACAGGGTGCTCAGAGAAGCTATGGGTGGGCCATCCCTGGAAGTGTTCAAAGTCAGGCTGGATGGGGCTTTGAGCAGCCTGATCTGGTGGATAATATTCCTGCCTGTGGCCAGGGTGTTGGAGTATGGTCTTTAGGATCCCCTTTTAACCCAAACCATTGTATGATTACAGCATGGAAAACAGCAGCACAGGTTTCGGACCAAAATCAAATTCTTGTTGTTCTTTTTTTCAGCTCTCGAATCTTTGTTGAAGGGAAGATAGATTATGGTGAATATACAGATAAGAACAACGTGAGGCGACAGGCCACAACAATTATAGCAGGTAAGGAGCAAAGCACCAAGGTGCCCCTTGCCCTTTTGAAATGGAGAGGGGGTGGAGGACCTCTGAAATGGAGCTTGGTTTGTCCTCCTCCTCAGTATCCACACGCAGGGGTTTTGAGAAAATGGATGGTGTGTGCCAGAGGATTTCCTCTGGCACTGCTTGTGGTAACACAGAAAATGAGAATAAACAGTTGCAAACTCTTGGTGTAATTTGCTTAACCCCACAGAATGGATAAGGAGTAGACTTGTGCCTTGGATTGACACAAGGAAAACTAGGAAATTCAATCTTTTCCTTGAGCTTTTAAATAACTTGAGGATCCTACATCTTTACTGTGGATAGAGCTGCTACTGTGTTGCTTTTGAGTGAAGGATAAATTAATTGGGTAGTAGAGCAAACATTTCTGTTATACAAGTAAGTCTGAAAAAACTAGGACAGAGAAAAAGGAAAGGAGAGGGGAGAAAGGAGAAAGAGCAGTTATATTCCTGGATGTTTGTGCAGCCTCTTTTAAAGCTAGCAGTGATATAAATTACTGGAAGGGCGAAGCAATTCTCTTTTTTTGAGTAGTATTTTCCTAATGGTTTATTGTTCAAAAGGCCCAGTCTCAAGACTCTTTAGAAATTCCTTGGGCTTGATGAAGTAGGAGTTTTCCATAGTCCTGTAGGCTGTTGACATGGTAGTGCAGACTGAACATGACAAAAGAAAAAGGAAATAAGCTGTAACTGATAGAGATTGTAGTCAAAGAATTAAACCATTATTTTTAAATGCTTCTAGTGTCTTTGTTCATCAGCTTTAACACACTTGTTTCATGTGGACACTTTGAATTGTCTGCTTTTAGGGGAGGTAGAGAAAGAACCCTGTATTTGACACTGTCTTGTTTTATGAACTATTACTCTGTTCCAAAATCCACATCTTAGCAATTTATTTTAACACAAATACCTGGCCTTCATGGTCTGAAGGCTTGCAGCAAGGCAAAACAACGCTCAAGATTAATTTTTTCGTTTCTTTTCAGATAATGTGATTTTTCTGAGTGACACCTCGGTGAGAGAAAAGGCGTGATGTCCTTAGTGCTTGGATCCAGGCCATTTCATTCCTTTGGTTTTTCAGTTCTTCATAATTCTGTAATCACGTATATTGCTGTAGTTTCTTTAAGAAATAAATAAAACTTTACCTGGAGGGTACTTCTGTGTGTTTTGTTTTCCCTTGTGCTTTATCTCTATGATCTTTAGGATTCTTTTTTTTCTACTTAAAAGAAAAGGTACCCCAGGCAGCCGTATCAGTTCTTGAGCTGATGAGTAAATAAATGGGAGTCACTGCATCTTCAGCCATTCTCAAACCTTCTGTCCTTGGCTGCCTTCATCTCTCTCCTGTCTTGTAGAGCCTGCCAGCCTGATCCTCTCTCACTGCTGCCATCCCTCTGTTCTATAGGTGTCATTCTCTACTTTTTCTTCACTAAGCCACTTGGACAGTAAGTTTAAAGCACAACCATTGGCCTTGACTAGTGCTCAGCTGGAGATTTCTGTCACAGAGCCAGAGAAGGCCTCCTGTGCGTTTGTATCTGCCCCTCTGCTGATTCTAGGCGTTCTCTTTCGCCAATCCCCGCCTGGGTCTTGTTTGTTGTGGTATTTGGTGGAGGATGACATCAGCATTCCCATCCAGTCCCTCGTTAGGGTGCTCTGCCCACGGCTTGCCATCAGGAGGAGCTGGAGGAGCGATTGCCGTGGCTGTGCCTTTGGGGAGTGGCGTGAAAAACATTCCAGGTTCAGGATCCTCAGTGTGGGAGTGGCGCTTGTTTCACCGTTTTGTTGTCAGAGTGAGAATTATTGCATTCTTGGTAAGAAATTGCTCACCTAAAAGGTGTTTAATTCTACCACACGAAGAAGAGAAGGTGATATTCCCACTGTAATACAACATGATGTGAACAGGGAAAGAAATAGAAGAACTGACAATTTCCTACCTTCAGAGCTGGTGGGATTTTGTATCTCATCTCTCTCTGAGCCCAGTGCAGAACACATTAATGGTCTTTGCAGTTCTTTCCCCTACAGAATTTTGGAGTTCTTTTTCCTGCCCTGTGAACATTGTACTAACAAAAACTTCAATTCTTTCAATTCAGCAGCTATTTCTGGTTGATGTTAAAGCTCTAACAAGTATCTGAGCCCCTGTCACTGGCATACTGGGATGTTAGATGTATTGCAAAGGCTTAGCTACTTCAGTGGGTTGTTATCCACAGGAGGTTATATTTTTAAATAGAAAGTCCTGACTTTAATTCCTTTAACTACTTGTTTAATCTGAGCCTCTTGTACTGCTGAGAGAATTGTGATGGTGCTCTTGCACTGTAGTGATCCAAGTACAGTTTGTGCTTGGTCCACACAAACTTGTTTGCCAAAAGCTGGGGTTTGTCTTGAGCTTTCTGCTAGGCAGCCTTGAGTGAATGTGCTGAGCTCTGTTCATTCAGTGATCACCTCGTTTGCACTCTGCTGTGGTGGTGGAGCTCATGGCAGTGTCTGGTTTGCAGCCTGGGAGCTGCCTTTCCACTCCAGACTCAGAGCAGAAGTGGCAGCAAGGATTCCCTTCACCACCACCCTGCAGTGGCCAGAGCTGCCAGAGCTCTCTGCAACTGCTGAATGGCTCCTGCTGACCTCTGCCCCTGGCTCAAGCTGGAGATAGCAGAGCTAGCACAACATATAAGGATGAGGTGCCAGCAAGCAAAAATATTTGCTCAGGAACTTTGAGTTTTCTTGCCCTACCAGTTCTATTTAGAGTAGCTAGTACACTTCTAAAGATTGACCTGCTACAAAGACAACACACACTGGCTTTGAGCACACACTGGGAGCAGTGTGCTGAACGTTCAGCACACCTTGGCACTAGGGCAGGCCTTCCCAAATCATTCTGCATGGCCTTAGCTACAGCAAAAAGTGTTGCTGGCAAAGGCTTGTTGTGTGTTCATCTTTTAGGTCTGCCCTGCTGCTCTGGGGCAAAGTTAATCTGTAACAAAGTCATTTCAGTCATGAGAAAATCCTGTGTGAAATCAGCATTCCTGTAGCATCTGGTTTGTTTTTGTTTTTTTATGGATAGGTACTTGTTCTGTGAGGAATGGGGATGGTATCACCTGAGTGAAATGCAGTGATTCCTTGTTTATATCTAGGCAAGGAGTGTTTTCCCACAGTGTCCCCTGGAAAATAGCATTCTGCTTTTTCTTGTCTGTGTTAGCATCTTGTGTAAACCTGATGAGGCAAACCCTGGTTGCTTGCATCAACCAGGATATTTAGAAGTGTTTGACCTTAACAAGGAATTTATTTTATGTATTTATGGAGATAATTGGAAAAGATAAATACGGGTGACTTCTATTTAAAATGTCAGCACGTTCACCAAGTATTTGGCATGTTTCTGAACAGCTCTGAGGCAGAGCTATTCTGCAAGGCAGCTCCAGGGCACTCAGTTATTTTTGTCAACCTGCATTAAGGTGTAGGAAATACTTTTCTCTGCTTGTTTTTGTGGCTGGTTTGAGGAAGACATCACAGCTTTGTACCCATGTCACACAGCAAAGAAGGCTTCTAGCTTTAATTCTTTTTCATCTGCAGAAACTGCTCTGTCACAAATATTATGAGGCATGAAGAAGATGCTTCAGCCAAAGAAGTCAAAGAAATCAAGTCCCCCTTCACTAAAATAGCCCTCTAATTATCCTGTTCTGTGTTCCATGGGGTTGGGGGCACCATGTCTGTGTTCCCAAATACAGGTCACCCTTCAGTTCAACACCAGCAGTGCCTGTGGGGGCCTGGTGAAAGCCCTTGCAGAGGGGCAGGAATTGCAAAGGCAGAAAAGCTGAATCAGAGCTTAGAGAAGCCCCTGGGTACAGCAGCAAAGAAGATTCTGGTAAAGTGAGCCTGTATTTCTGTCAGTGTACCAATCATGTGGGTTTAGTAACAGGCTGTCTTCAGGGCTGCCTATCCTACTTTTTTCATGTGTCAGAAAAGGAATAAAATGCCAGGATTGTGGGAAGAAAACTTTACTATTCTCAAGCTCACCTTCTATTTTTAACTCTGAAATTTCTGTGGTGGAAGCCTTTTTGCCAAGTAGCTGAGCATGTCTGAATGTACAAACTAAGACTTGGTGTCTGTTTATCTTGGCAGTGGTGAGCTTCTCAGCACGGCAGTGTGATTTAAATCTCATTTACACAAGAAATTTGCTTTGTTAGTGCATTGCCAGATACTGGGTAGTGCAAGTAAAGTCTTTGCACGACACACAAAGAAGTAACTTTCACAGGGTTTCTCCTGAGACATCCTCTTGTGGGAAACGTGTGTCAGTGTGTGTGATTTCTTTCTTCTGCTTGTTGCTTAGTCCCACATAACAAAATCAGCTCATTACCATACCTGGCCACAAAAATCTCCAGTAACTAGTGTGATTAAAAATTGCTGATTTATTCTGTATATTCTTAGACCTGAAATTTGTGTCCTGCACTCTTTAAGAGGTACTGAATTTGTTGAAGCAATCTCTAGCTGTGTTAATTTTCTGTTGCTTTCAAGGGGTGAGATTTTTATTGGTGGCTGGTCAGAAACCTGGCAATTTTCATCCTCTGGGCTCTGTTGCTGTTTATTCTTTTCTTGCTGGTTAGTTTCTCAAACTGATTTGAACAGAGCAGCTGTAGAAAATGGATGGTTATCTTGATCCTGGTTACCACAAGACAGAAAAATGTCACCTGTAAATATTTAATGAACCTTTGTGCAGCTGACCTGACCGAGAACTGAGTAAAGACCTGGTTGCAGGAGTTGTGGCTTCTGTAACCCGGATCTGCAAGGAGAGAGAGAGCACCTTTCCTTTGCCAGGCTTTGTATTGTCGCTTGCTTTGTTCTTTGATGTTTTAAGTAAGAGGTGTTTGTTTGGAGCTCTGCCTTAGCAGCCTCCTCTTAGCTGGTTTGGTTTTCTCTGTAGGTTTTTATCTGTGTTTTCTGCGTGGGCTTCCTGCTCCTTGCAGAAAGGGAACAGAATTCTCAGTAAACAAAAGCTGAGCTCTCCTCTTCCCTGTATGTGCAGACAATAACTCCCCACCCTTTTGTGTTCTTGTAGATTTTTAGTCAAGTTTTGCACTCTCCCCCTGTGCTGCAGAGTGACTTTAAACCTGCTTCTTAAGAGTGGGGTGAGGAAGGGTCTTACAGAGACGAAGAAATAAGAAATGCTCTCAGAATTACATGAGTTGGAACTTAAAAATACTACTAGAGCTGCTCTAAGAGAAAAGTAATGAAGCATGGAGAAACAGCCTCGATTTTCAGCAGGCTGGTAACTATTGAAATCCACCATTTAAATCCTCCACAGGATAAAGTTAAGATAGCTGTGTCTGTATCACGTTCCTGTTGGTTTTAAGGAGCTTTCCTCAGTGCCTGATTTCTGGTGTGGTGTCAGTCTGGGCAGCAACATGTGACACATCAAACTGCTGTCCCACGTGTTGTATCAGCACACTGAATAATTAATATTCTCTGGAAAGGATTGGTTTCCTCTGCTTTTGTCTCTTCCTTCTTGGTGCCCTGTGTGTGCTGCCAATCTCTGGCAGAACCTTGCTATTTCAGATTTCCTTCCCCAAGAATTGGTGCTACACAAACACTTCAGTGTGGTCTCTATGCTGCCACCATGCAAAGCAAATTGGTCACATTTCCTTAGAAAGTCTTGGGTAATTGTTTCTGAGATGTTGAATGTCAAAATTTAGATGTAGCCTCGAACGCTAATTTTAATAATGTGTCAGTAACTGGGCAGGATGCCCACATTGTGTTTTATATTTATATTATAGCCTCAGAAACTGATAGTTTTGTGTGTCAAAATATTTCAGTGGCCAAAGAAGTCTTCCAGCATACTTCTGAATTCTCAGCAGCTGTGTGTCCCACAGCAGCAGCTGTGCCTCAGTACCAATGAAAAAGAGAGAGCTCCTGGGGAAATGCAGAGGGTAGAGGGACACTTTATATGGTTCAGGAAGAGTGGAAACCATTGGGAAAAGCAGTGTGCTGTTTACCCAGGCTGCCTAATTTTGTGTGAGTGCTTTACCCAAGGGAGAATGACAGAAATATGTGCCTGTGCAACTTCTTCCTTAAGTAAATATTTTCTGCCTGAGAAATGTGTTAGGGTGAGAAAGTTCAGCCCAGCACTCTTGGTGAAATACCAGTCCTTGGGAGCCCCTTGCTCTCATCATGCTCAGCTGAGGAAGCTGCACTCACCCAGTCAGGATCACCTTCTCCTATGGTGGCTTTAATTTTGTTGGTTTACAAGGCAAACATGGGTGTCCCTTTAGATTTCTCATATGGACAAAACGTTCATTTAGTGCCCCAGCCCCAAGAAATTATCTAGCCACAGCAGTGATTTTGGAAGGTGCTAATCTCAGCTGCAGGGTGATGAAGAGCCTTCTGTTAAAGGGATTATTATGACAAGGCCACAAAAGCTTTGAAAGGAAGAACACATCCAATGAAAACACGGAGAATCCTGGATAAGGAACTGACCTTTAAGAATTTCACAATCTGCATCTCTGGGCTGGCACAATGGAATTGCTTTGATAACAGTGCCTGGCAGTGCCAGCACACAAGAAGTTTGTACCTCTGTTGGGCTTGCCAAAGTGGAAGGTAGCAATTCAGGTACTGGTAATTTGCCTTTAGGTTTGGCTTTAGATGTTTTCTGTGCTGCTGAAGGCAACTATCAGACTGACTTCTTTCACAAGGACTAACTTAAAATAACTAATCTTTGCAGGAGATAGTTGGCAGTGTAACTTTTGTTACATTATTAGATTTTGTTCCTAATCAAACTCTAGCAGTTTAATAAATTTTAAAGGAACAAACCTGGCGAAATCACCACAATTTTTCCTATTTTTGTTGCTGTTGTGCCGATTACGTGCTGGGAAATCCTTTTGGCGTTGTTTTCCTGGTCTGGGCTCTCCAGAGCGAGGACTGGATGGCGCTGCCTTGGGAGCGGATGGGAGCGGCTGGCACAAGAGGTGATGTCTCAAGGGAGGTCTGGCAGAGACAGAACACGCCAGCAAGTGCAGTTCTGGTTCCTGGAGCCTGGAAATGTCAATGAGTGCTGATCTGACCCCACAGCACCCGGCCGGGCCTCAGCTCCAGCAGCTGTACACAAGCACTGAGGAATGCCCAGCCTTTTAAATCCTAAATATCTGGCAACTTTTCACTTTTAAAGAACAATGGACTGTCAGTATTGCCGCGGCTTGGCAGGAACACAAGTCTTAAAATACCACGATTTCCCGTTGCCCGGGATTATTTTTACGCCGGTTGATGAGCCCTCTGGGACCGATCTGAGGCAGGCACCAGCGTCCCCGGAGCGGCTGCCCAGAGCGGTGGCGTTCTGTATCTCACGCGGTGCGTTCTGAGCCGTCTCCACGGAGCAGGCACCCCCGGGCCGCGCTGTCCCCTCAGCCCCGGCCCCGCCATCCCGGGGT
>VZTB01011206.1:0-59282 GCA_013397245.1 Thryothorus ludovicianus | reverse complement strand
GGTGGGATGGCTGAGCCGCCGCCGTGCGCGGCCGCGTTTCGGGGGCCGTGGCGGGGCTCCTCGGGCTCCCCGTGGGCGCCAGGGTCGGCACCGGGCGGGTTCGGCCAACAGGTGCTGCCCTCGCCGTGAGTGCTGCCCCGAGGGCCGAGGTGTCCCGGGGCAGGCCCTGTGCACCGGGGGAGGTCTCAGCTCCCTCCCCTCCGAGCCTGGCGGCGGCTCCCGATAACCGGGATCCCGCAGCCCCCGCTCCGTCCGTCTCCGCTTCCCCTCTCCCGGCCGGGGCTCCCTCGGCGCTGCCGCTTCTCCTGGGCGGCCGCTCCGGAGTTGCCGGCCGTGTCTTCTTGAAGACGAGACTGTCCCGGCTCCGTCCCGCTCCCCAAGCGCAGGAAGGAAGTCGCACAAGTTTCAGTGTTTTTGTTTTTTATTTTTTTGGCTGGAATCCCCATATTTTGGCTTGCGCAAAACGCACGGTTAGGACAGTTCCGAGGAAATGTGTCTTGCCGTCTCCGCTCCGTTGGTTCGCTGTGAGTCAGGAGGCTTCTCGCAAGCGAGGCGATACACCTGGGTAACCCCCCGTAGGTGTAAATCCCGAGTGGAGGAGTGCCGGAGCACCTGGGGACAGCAGCACGGGTGACTCCCTTGTCGAGCTGTCGAGCTCGGGCTTGGATGGAGACCCAGAGGAACGTGGTGGTGGTGACTGGGATGTGGCAGTGCCCGAGGATGGCGCTTGGCAGGGGCTGCCAGGTGCTCCGCGCTTGTTCCTCGCACCCCAGAGGGTGAAGTGCAAACACAGCCCGGAGAGAGCGCCCGGCTCTTCGTGGGGGCAGCGCTGACCCCGCAGCCGCTGCCTCTGTGAGATCTTGGCGTTAGTCTTGTAAGGCAAACAAGGGAAATCTTATTTGTTGTGTGTGGTATGTGGGAGTCTCACTGATCCGGGATCGTGTCCGTCACAAGCTCCAAGCCTCATTCCAGCAGGAAGCGAGCCGCCGCACGCGTGACGGTCTTTAAACAGTGTTTGGCTTCTTTGTCTTTGAAAGTCTTGGGCTTTCTTGTGCAACGTGTATCTTCTGGTAGATCCGGGGAAAAGTAGTCGTGTTATGATGGCTTGGGTTTTTTAAAGAGCCAGCAGGAGCACTTAACCATGGAAAGCTCATCCTTCAAACAGCTGTTTTCTTGTGGGTTTTTTTTTCTTTATCAACAGGAATGTTGTGAATGAAATGAGGGGCTCTTTGGAGAGCGTTCCCCTTCAGATTTTACACTTGTGCTGCCATACTTCCTCTTGCTCTTTTTGGATCCTTGTGATGAGAATGGAGTTGCCAGTCTTAACTTTTGTTTTCCTACTCAGTGTTCTCATATCTTCTTTAATTAGAGTTCCTTGGAGGAGATCTTACATTTGGGCTAGAACTTGTAGCTGCAGTGACATGGATATGTATCTTTTCTGCCCTGTTTCAAGGAGCCTGAGAATTGTGATTAAGTGTGTCTTGATGAATAAAAGATCCTGTTTGCCTGGTGGATGGAAATGGGATGCTTTTCCCTTTTTTGTTTTCAAGGGTTTTTTTGGGATTTTCAGCTTCAAGTGCTACGATGATAAGCATTTTTTAAGGGGCAGTGCATCTGCAAAATCTTGGGCTGTGATGACCTTTGTTGGGAGTAACACTGACATTGATTTGTTTCTATTTGCTGTCTTGATGATTAGGTCTTTTTAGGAGTTTTAATATTTCTTCAGAGATCCTCTTGAAGCCAAATAAAAAGTGTGAAATCAATTTATCTTTTTGGTTGTTCTTGGAATTCTTCTGAAAGAAGTTTCAGAAAAAAAAGCCCAACAAAATGCTGTAAAGTAGGTGTAGTGAGGTACCGCAGTCTTTGAAGAAGAATGTTTATGAAATTAACATTCTTTAGAGTGAAAAAAATCCCACACTTCTTTCCTGTTGAACTTTTTCTTTTGTGAATGTACCCTGCCATGTGGAGGAAAATACCATACTTGGTACCATGAAACACAAGGTCTCTATTTACCTCTGGCCAAAACTTCATAGAATCATTTGAAAAACCCAAAACAAACAAACCAGCTCTCTGGATGAAATGTGTGTTCTTCTCCTGGTTTATGCTTTCCATCTGGGAGGACTGGTTTGACCCAGTTCCTCTGCTCTTTGTAAACTTACTGCAGGGTCTTTCTGGAATGATTGGGATGATGAGGAGACCATTCCCGTGCTCCCTCTGCAGGAGTGCCCACACCCTGTGCTGTGTGTCACCCTCACACGTGTCCTACAGCACCTTCTGGTCTTCACACACTCCTGAGGTGCCCCTTAGTTGGATGTACAGGTCTGCATCCAAGGAAACTTGGATTGGCTTGGGGAAGGTCTTTGGGACAGTCACAGAGCCCTGGGAGCACAAGCTGGGCTGGCAGGGGGAGGAGGGAGATGGTGACTGAGGGGACAGCTCACAAGCAGGAAGAAGGGTCAGTGCCATTGACAGTCAGACCTGTGTGTACAGATGGTGAGAATTCTGTGCCAATTGCCTTTTGTGTATTTCGGGTTAAAATTTAACCTTTCTATGACCAAAAAGGCTGTTCCTGGCTCTTGTTGATTTGACGCTAGCAGACAAGTGTGAAAGTATGCATACACTTAAAAACTCGACCTCTATTTTAAACTGTTCCAGCCTGCCTTAATTACCAGGGCTGAAATCCAACCTCCTGGGGATTTACATTTCTCTTTAACAGCTGATGATTTCACCAGTGCCTGGAGCTGTGTGAGGAGCCATTCCCTCACCCCACTGGTGCTGTCAGAGATATCATCTGTACCTGGAGAAAGTGGGGCCTCGAGGAGCTCAGCTCTTCATTGGCAGGCAGCAATCCTGGAGGTGCCTCGTTAAAGTCCTCACCTGGATGCCAGATTGCTTTATAGCAGTTGTTTTTCCCTGAGTGGTTTAGTTTCCCATGAAAGCAAAGGCTGAAAGGGTTCCCAGAGGTGTGTTCATGGTATGTGTCACGTGTTTGCATTATATAATCTTCATCTGGGCTGTAGCTTGTTGTGACTGTGTTGGTAGTGCTGTGTGCTGGCACTGTGCAAGGCAGTGCTATTATTATTATTATTATTATTATTATTATTATTATTNAGTGTTATTGCTGTTATTCTGTGCTTTTTCCTGGTGGTCGAATAGAAGGGAATCACAACACCTGCCACTGCCCAAGGGGAGCAGGGATGTGGCCTGGTGGCAAAACCCCCAGCTTCTTGCTGCTGCTGTTACTTTTCATAGCACACAGGTGGGCTTTAAGTGGGAGAGCTCTGCTGGAGGCCTCGGGGCTCTGCTGGGTTTGATCTGTGGTTGGCCATGGCCCAGCTGGGATGGTGTCTTCTGTGACAAGTGCCAGATCTGATGCTGATGGACAAGTCTGACAAACACGCTGTGAAATGCCAACTACCTGTCCCATTGCTGGATGGGAGGTGGTTCTTAGGAGCCTGTGACATTTAAAACCTCCTTATGTAATACTGAGGAGGCAGTTTTATTCCCCCCTCTACCCCCCACTCCCATTTTCATGGCTATTTTAACATTGGCTGCTGCTTCCAGATGGTAGCAAAATGCAGCTGAATGCATGGATGTGGTCTTGGCATGGCACATGTAGAACTGCTGCTGCCCTGCAGGTATGGGGGCACAGCAGCTGGCTTAGATAGTTAGGATTAAATTCCTAGATGTCATGTCCTGGGTGTCTGGATGAGTGGTTGACTGCAAGATAACTTCAAATGCCAAGTAGCCCAAATGGTTTATTCGTTAAAGAGCCTGACTCTTAAACTTGGAACTCATTAAAAAGTTGGAATTAGTGAAATGTCACGTTGCTGCTGTTGTTGTCTGAGTGCTGTTTGAGCCCTGTGATCCTGTTTCCGTGTCACTGGCGATGCTGTAGGCAGCTCATCCCTGGGGTAGGGGTGTAGTGCAGGTGGAATGAGAGGAGGAGCCTTCCCAGGCTGCAGCTACCAAGTCTCTGTGTCCCTGTGTAAGCAAAACCAAAGGTGAAGGTTAATGGTCAGGGCTGTGATTGTCATCCAAGATGAGCTGGGGAAACTCTGAGCTGTCCTTCCCTCCCCATCACAAACCTGGGAACCTCGGCGGGCTGGCCTGTGACTCATTTCCTCTGCCACAGAAGCCATGCTTGCTGTTGCTTCGTGTTTCTGACGACTTCTGCAGGAAATCTGCCTCTGGATGAGCTGCCAGGGAGTGCCTCGAGCTTTTGGAGCACTGCAGTCGTTATTTTAATGGATGACAGTGCTTGATTTTTACAGTCTGTGTGTATTTAATTGAAAGCTGCGGTTTCTGCAGCGGCTCTGGATGTGGAGCTGGCTGTATCTCATGTAGCTCTCTGGTGTCAGTATAGTTGGATCCAATTTTTGTTTCATTTTGGTAGGGGGAAAGCTACTTCATTTGTTTGCACATGGGGTTTGGTCTGTTGCCCACAAATCATAAAGCTGAAATTCCGTCATACTTTCTTCTCTACACACCTGCAGCTGACTTATGTAAAATATTTGTACAGTCAGTACTTGCAAAGATTTTTCCAAAATTGCAGTGAGGAGGGGAAATGAGAGAGATTTTACTGACGTTGTATACAGAGCTCAGACAAAGCAGTAGTGTTAAATTTTGTCAGTGACTTTCCATATTAATAAAGAAGTCAACATCACAACTGCTGAACAGCAAAATGAGTTGTACATGGTGCCTTCCACTGAAAACCATTTATCCTTCTCACTTTCTGCCTAAATTTAAATAAGAAAACTATTCCAGTTTGCCAAGAGACATGTCACATACTTGTAATGGGTCTAACTGATCTACAGTTCCTCTAAAAGCTGAGATAAACACAAATAGGAGACTTGAAACTTTACCCTGCTGTTTTCTGACAGTTAAAATTAGAAAAATGGGGGTATTGAGTTGCTGGCTGGTTTCATTTGTACTGGCTGTAACTGTATAGTGAAGTGCTTGATCTGCAGTGAAGACAGGAGCTGGAAAAAAAGTTAGTGTGTCCTGGGACTGACTTTGAAGCATGGTTGATAAGAATGAGCCAGCATAATATACAAACCCACTATTTATTCTTTTTCCTAGTGGACGTGACTGATGTCCTCTGTAAATGTTTCCTTTGGAAAGCCAGTGCTTACACATGGAGCAGGTTGTGCACGATAGCAGGGGTAAAGGAATGTCACTTATGGTGTTACCAGACAGGGCTTTCCTGTGTCTGGAGCTGTTCAGCTTATCTTCAGGGCTGGTGGGAACTTGTGCTCTTTGCAGGTCCTTGTTTGTAATTTGAAGAGCCCCTTCTTAGCTAGGCCTAAGTGAGTTTACCCCTATCCTGGGGTGGGGACCAGTTTTTTATTAAAGGAGCCTCGCTTTTTTAGGATTATCTGTGTCTGTAGAGGAGGCCAGTGTGTGCTGTGCCTTGCTGGTTACTCCTCCCTCCAAAGAGCTGGGAGCTCTGTGTCACTGTGGGCTCTTTTTCTCTTGGTGCCTCAGCTCACAAGGTCCCTCTGAAATACTTGGTTGCTTTGAAGACATGGTCCTTTGAAAGCAGCCCCCTGTCTCTGACTGGGCAAGTTTTCTTGCTGGCTTTGCACTTGCAGATAGGTGCTGCTTTTTTGTGCTTTTTTGTATCCAAATGTTGGTTATCAGGCCTTGCTGTCCTTCTGTCTCTACACCTTCTGCATTCCCAAAAGCTCTTTTCCTGTCACTTCATAATACTTGGTTTAAACATCCATCATCTGTATCCTCTGTCTTAGGCTTCTTCTCTCACTTATGGAGAAGGATCATTTTGTGTGTGAGATGTTAGTAATTACTGATAGGTGAAATTGCTATCAGACACAGTTTCTGACCTGACTTGGTGGCATTTGTCACTGGCTGTCTTGGCTGCCTGAGCTTACAGGGTCCCCCCTTTAACTCCTGTGATTCCCTAGAGCATCTTGCCTTTTTCCAAGAGAAATAAGTTCCTGGTGGGTCCCTGAGGGGTTCTCTCACAGTAGAGCTCTCAGTCTGTGTTTTCAGGAGGGCACATTCTTTGTGCTGTTGCTCCCTGTTCATTCTCTCTGAATCATGGTTTTGCCTTCTGGCTGTGTTTTTCTTGTGGGTGACAAGACCTGACAGTGCAGTTGTGCACCTGGATGTAACCACAGGCTGTCGTGGCAGCTGCCTGGGAGCTCATCCGGTTTTAAAATGACTTTTTTTTTCCAGAAATTAGCTTTCAGGGATGTCAGTTCCCTGACACAGCTTGCCCTGTGGCAGCCCAGGTACTGATGCTGACATGAAAGGGCAGGTAGGAATATTTGGCTGGGGAAGGGGTAGTGGAACTGCATTTTGAGCTAAAGGAATTTGCAGAGGGACTAGACTGAGTAGATTTATGAGTTGTGCTTAGATGCAAGCCTGATGTGCCTGTGTGTATTTAATTGATACCAGCAGACAATTATTTGTATGTCACTGAAAAGAACAGGGTTTGCCTAGAGGAGGTGTTTATTCAAGAGTCAGTAGGAAAAAGGGTTGTTTGAGAAGGATGTGGGTGTGTAGCAGAAAAACAGACAAACCTGATGTTCAAGGAAGCACTGATGTTGGATTGGCCCATGGCCCCACCACCCCTCCGTGATGTCAAGTGGTGGTGAAAAGTGCAGACTGCCTTGGATGCTAAATTATTTTTCTTTCATAAAAGCAAAAGGAATGGCATGCGAAGAATAAGCCTGGCTTAGGGGCACAATTTTGCTGGCAAATATGTTACCCTTTCCCCTCATGATGTGAGTAACAGGCAGTAGAGAAGAGGGGTGGAAAATGGTGGAGTTTAACAAGGCGTGGTTGAGGTGCACATTCGGTCTGAGATGCTGAGCTTTTCAGAGCAGGGACTTTTTCCTCATTCTCTCTGTCTGTGAGCTGTCAGACACAGATCACAACTGCAGAACAGAAAGTCACTGGATTGAGTGGAGTGCTAAATGTGTGCAGGAAGGATACACATACTCCACCAAATAATGAGCATTCCCTCTCCTGGGGGTGAGCAGGGAAGCAGAGAAGGCAGTGTGAGAAAATAAAAGTGTGGTTAAATGGGATAGACCTTAATTTCTAGGGCTGTCCCCACAGGTGCCATCCATCCAAATATGTAGCTGAATACTGCCAGTGACCTCTCTGTCTTGGAAACTACTACCTTCTATTTTTTTGCCATCTGCTGCTAACTGGCTTTCAATCTTCTGTATGTGATATGGCTCCACTGTGGTGACAGGGAAAAATTTAATGGAAAAACGTGACACCCACTTCATCTGTCTCCTCTCTGCCAAAGAAAAACATTCCTCTGCAGCTGTGCTGGGGCTGGCTTTGTCCTTCCATGCAGTCTGTCAGTCATATGGGGTGAGAAATAGAGACTGCTCTAATAGACTGCTCTAATAACCTCTTAGGGAGCTTTGGATGTCTTAGGGAGCTTCAGGCCTCCTTCCTTGCCAGATTGGATGTGTCCTGAGCAGTGATGCAGGGCTGAAGTTGGTGGAGGCTCCTCTCCTGCAGTGTGGGGGCAAAGAACAATATTCCTGATGGGCTTTAGTGGCTCACCTGGAGCTGGGCTCACTGCCCTCCTGCAGCTCTGCTGGGATGAGCCCAGGCTGTTTGGTGACCCTGCAGTGCTCATCTCTGAGCTCTTGCTGCAGCTGAAGTCGCAGAGGTAAGGAGAATGTTTTTTTTGGGAGAGATGGGCTGATCTCCAGTAGACAGGAGAAAAGTCATTTGCCTTTGTTCTGCACCAAAGGTGTTGAGTGCTGCCCCTGATTTTGGATGTGGGCAGAGTCCTCAGCTGTGGCAAAATTCTTTGAAGCATGTGGTGGCTTGTGAAGCCAGAGAAGCATCTTTCAGTTGCTGTGCTTAGGAGTACCCGGTTTAATTTCTCTTCTCCAAAGTTTGGATGTTGTAATGTGAAAATCTGTAGAAAAGAGTGGAAAAAGTCTTTATACCACAGCATGGCAGAAGGGGGAGAGGAAATGGACGTCAGCAGAAGTGAGAGAGGTTCAGACTGATAAGGAAAAAGAGCTCCACAGTGAGGATAACAGCACTGGAGAAAGAGGAGACTGCACCCCCTCCTTCCTTGGAAGTAAGACCTGACAGGCTAAAGCCTTGAGGAGAATGTTCTTAGCTTAGTGTTGGCCCTGTTTGGGCAGGAGGCTGGGCTGGAGATGACCTGAAGCCTCTTTCCAGCTGGAGCTGTGCTGTGATTCCTTTCACAGCAGTCTGGACTCAGTGCCCTGCCCTGCTCAGATTGAGATAGGGCACACTGGTTTGTTTCAAGGTTGTTTGTCTATGCTACCTCATACCTGTGTTTCCTTTTTGTGGATAACCCTGAAAATGTGGGTGTAGGAAGAGACCACCTCGTGGATTATATCATGTGAATAGCATGGAGGAGGTTTTGTAGACCTAAAACCTGAAAAACACTCAATAAAAAAAACCCCAAAACTCCAGTCCTTGAATACCAAGCAGATCTTTGTTCCTTCATTCCTGCAGCAAATTCTGTGCACAAGAGAATGCTTATCCCAAGGCTACCTTTTTCCCTAGTCCTCTGTAGGTTCTTGTGTTTGCTTTAGTAATCTGCCTGCAATGTTTTGATTTTGTGGGGGTTATCTGAAGACATGTGTTCTCGTTTATGGAGCCTCTGGTACCCACAGGAGAGATTTGTGTATGTGTGGAACCAAAACTCAGGAGCATCAGGGAACTGATCTTCTCTCCTGGATCTCCTGGATTTTCTCACCCCTGTGGAAACAGTGATGGCACAATTGCCTTAGCCTGTGATTTTACAGACATGGTGATGTCTTCAGGAGGGGCCAAGACTAAGGACTTAGAACTAAGACTGCAGTGTTTCCTGCAGCCAGACACTGGCTTTTTGGGATCTGTCCTGGCTAGGAAAGCATGAGGGCTGAGGGAAAATATGATGTCTGAACTCTCCCCTTTCATAACTCCTAATATGAGGCAGCGGCTGACTTTCTGCAAAACATCTGTCTTTCTCATCAAGGGTGTAACTGGCCTCGTCATCAGCACTGATTTTATGTCTTGTTTGAGCTCCTTGGTGCTGCAGCTCCCTTCCCCTCCTCCTCTGTGCCTCCCCCCTGCACAGCTGGCTGTGTGACTCAGGCTGGGAGTGGTGTGGGGCTTCAGGCAGGCTGGTAAGATGTATTTTTTAGAAAAAGGGCATGAAGCAGAAGGGTTCTTTATTAGAAAAAGAATAGAAAAGCAAACTGGCTCTGCCTATGTATGACTCTAATGCCTTGTGTGCTCTCTGGTGAAATGCTGCAGGGACTGAGAGCTCTCTGGGGATGTCCATTATGGTTGGCTGTGAGCCATCTGTCCTTCCTCTCCCTGGGAAGCATTTCCCCCGTGTCTCTCCAGAGGGATGCCTGGGTGTCTGGCTGACCCCTTCCCCCTGGAGGGGCTGAGCCCGAGGCTCCCAGGGGGAGGCAGGAGCTGGCAGCTGCAGGAGGGTTCCAGATGTGCTGAGTGGGTGCTGCTCCCCTGGGATCTGCTGCTGGCTCTCTCTGCTGGAAGGCACAGCTCAGGCGTGACTCCCTGCAGGAACAGGCACGGCAGGAATGAGCTTGGCACTGTTTTTAAGGCACGAGCTTGCTGGATGCAGAATTTGTCTCCTCCTCCAGCCTTAGTGCTTTTGCAGCTCTTTTTCAATTCAGCTCGTTTGCTCCTCTTGGCTTTCAGTGGATGCTGTCGCTTGCCAGTAGGACTAAAAGAGAAAAAGTAATATTTTGTACTTGCCCAGGGTGACCTGTGTCTTTTCACTCGGCTGTACTAATTTAGAGCAAAATTTCAGCTGAATTTCCTTCAGAAGAGTACTTTGGGGAATCTGCTCTGTGACTTGGGAATGTTTCCCTATTGCAGTTGCTTGTTTGTTGGGTTGTTAGAAATATGTTAGAAAAACCACAGGGAAAAGATGAACTTAATTTATGTTGCTGTTTTTTTCTCAGCTACAAACTCTGCAAGATCAAAACGAGCACAAAAAAGTGTCACTGACTTTCCAAATTGTGCAGTTAAGATCTGGATTCCTTTCCTAAAAAGTTCAAAGGCATTTCGTGTCCAGAACGTCTCTTTTTAGCTTTAATGTAAAAGAACCTTGCTTGGGACAGCTTGCTGGCAAGATTAGCTGGGGATGGAAAAAAAACCCTACTTGATTTTAAGATGTGTCTTCAGTGCTCAGGATGGACATTTCGTGGTGTGGTGGCTGGGATGGAGCCACTGGAGGTAGGAGAAAATTGTTTCAAATTCACAGGCATTTGAGGGGGAAATGGGAGCTTGGAATTGTAAGCAAGAAACGAGAGTCTGCAGAAGCTTGCAGTGCTGAAGAGGCTTCTGAAGCAGTTATTGAGTGCAGAAAGCTGTAAAGTCTGGGTGTAAAGGAGCCTGGGTTGTGACAGGGGATGGCCAATTAACGGTGCCACTGCGATGATGGAAGTGTGGAAAAGTATGGTTTGGGGGGATTCTTAAAAACCTGGGTCTTGCAGGTGTCAGCATGTCAGAGTTTGGTTGAGGACTTCTCAGTTCTTGACACCTGGATGTCTGAAAGTGAGGCTAATTTGTGAGAATTCCAAGAACAGCCACAAATGTAAGTGGTTCAAGTAGCAGGTTTGTGAGAAATGATTGCAAACATTAAACGTGCATTGCTTTGAAGGTGAACAGGTGTTTGGAGGAGTTTGAGGAAGTGGTGTGATCAGAACAGTTTATGTTAAGCTCACATTACTATTCTTGAGGCATCTTTCTCAGTTTCATGTGATGTATGTAATGTCATTTTCAGTAATAATACCAGAATAGAGTGTCTGTGAAAACTTTGATTTCAGCTGTGGTTCTCGTAACACACACAGATAATGAATATTTCTGTACTCACAGCAAGATCCCTTCAGAGCTTTGTGCTTAGATTAAAATATCATAAAGGGGATTATGAATCTTAAGCTATCATTATGCTGTGCCTTTTTTAAACTGCTAATGTCCTCTGGTAGTACCTTTTCTCTTTTTGTCCAATCTAATGCTTATGGGTTAGAGACGGGTAAAAGAGAATCAGTGTGAAGTAAAGAGAAGCTGATGATGATCAGCAAAGAACATCCAAGGGGAAAACACAATGTTGGCAAGTGTAAAGGTAGAAAGGAGACTTCTCTAAATGGTGTCATATGAAAATTAGCCTCTGTCAGTAATCAGGTTACAAAATGTCTTGGAACCAATAAATCTAGATAATAAATGCAGATAGGCTGAAAGGTCCCAGAGGAGAAGTTTAACTTGTTGGCATTGATTTTTGTTGGGTCATTACATGAGGAAATATCTGAAATATTCAATTAATAGAGTAAAGGGGAGGAAATGAAAACTATGCACTGGAAATCCTGGTACCAAAGATATGTAAAAATACTTGGAATCTTTTAGGATTCCACAATCACAGAGTGCAATTATACAGAAAAGATTTAACCCTGGTAGGTAGAATTTAATGAAGAGCAGATATAGTCAGACAAACCTGGTTTCATTCTTTGAGGTGAAAAAAAACCTAATAGTAAATGGAGACATTTAACAAGCAATTGGCTATTTATCTCATTATATTAGATGAAAGATTGTACCACAAAGTGTGTGGAATTAAAGGACTGACTCAAGTTTCTAATGGAGAATTGGTGTCAGAGGATAGATTAATTGGATTCTGCAAAAGGTACAGACAGGAGGCTTCTCAAGGTTTTCATCCATGGTCTGGAAGGAAAGTTATGTGATTAAGAACAAAAATATGTGTCTATCTATGGAACAGGTGAATACATATTGGAAATCAAGATTTGGAAAGCATAACAAAAAATGTGCTAAAATATACTTGAGAAAAATACTCATTCCTTAATCTTTGAGGCACACCCATGTTCTCTTCTGGCAGTTATATTTCAACAAATTATCAGATCCTATATAAGGGCACCTCATGGAAACAGTGGATTAGGACGGATTAGGATGGGGAAGATTAGGAAAGTTTCATAGTCCTTTCTAGCTTGAAATGCTATAAAACTTTATTGCTGGGCCTGTTGACTCAATACTTGAAGGAGTAACATGCATCACATGCATCACAGCATTTGGTCATTTTCCTGAACTGTTGATTTCAGTGAGGTTTAAATAAGTGCTTTAATTGCTTCAAGCTGTTTTTGAACTGCTTGTGTTTATCGTGACATCTCTTGGCACACGTAAAGGAGGAAAATGTACAAGGCAGGCGTATAGAGAAGGATAAGATTTCTGCTAGGAAAAAGACATTAGTCCCAAAATACAAGGCCACCTTTATGTATATTCCCTCTTGAAGCTGAGTACCAAAGGTGGCCTTGTATTCTCTGAGCCTCTGTCTGGGGCTGACTGGGTAAAACACACAGGATTGGTGTCAGCATGCCAAGGGTCTTCAACCCTGACACGAGAAGGGCAGAGGAAGAGAAGAAAAAGCAAGGCAGTTAGGGTGAGCTATGAGGAAAAAGGGAATGTGTGAGGAGATGGGATAAATATACAGATAAAAAAGCAAAGTTTGTAGCTTTGATTTTAAGGGTGTAATTAGTGGAAGGTGGTGGTTGATATGGTTCCAGTTGTAATAGTGGTACCAAGTTTTACTCCAGTGTTTAACAGTGGAAAATTGTTCTTGTCCCTCTTCCTCTGTGCACCCTGCACTTTTCTACACCATCAGCTGGAGGAAGCTTAAAATCCCTTGCCTGTGTCAGGCCTTACCTCATTAATGCCTGTCCAGGACTTCTGCAGCCTTTTAACAAGCCTGGACATCTCTATGTGATCCAGGGTCAGTCTCCTCATAGTTTACAGGGGAATAATCTTTAATTATGACATCATATTGAAACAGGAGGAGCAAAGTGCCTGGGACATTTGGGAAGGGTGAGTAATTTTTCTCCCTTGGTATCTCTTGGTGTTTAGGTAGCTGGCAGACAGGAGATGCTGCCTTAAACTGCTTCCATGGCATGGCATAACCTTTTGTAGTGGTAATGCTGTTTTGGTTTTTCTCTGGAATATGCTAGAAGCAAAAGTATTTTATTCAAGTATACTGTGGACAGCAGATGTGGTTTGAAAGTGTCCAAAAGCTGAATTGGAAACACGGCAATGACCAGAAGAGTGCCCATCTTCTCTAAAGCAGTGTTGCTTTTTGTTTTGGCACGAAGTCCCAGTGTGCCTGTGATGTGGTGGTTTGTGTGGGGGGAATGCTGCTGCACTCGTGGAGTGTCCCCTCCCTGACCTGCTCAGCATGGAGTGCCTCCTGGAGAATGTCTGGCAAGGAATGAGGTTCCTCAGCCTGATGATCCTGTCAGGCTGGTCAGGCTCCAGCAGGAGAGGCTGGAGCTGTGTGCTGCTGGGAGTCACCTCCAGAGCCTGTCTGGGGATGGAATAAATGAGCAACACTGGTTGTTCAGCACCAGTTAATTTATGGAGCAAGTTCTCCTCCTGTGATTGCCTCCATCATTCTGCTGTGCAAAGGTGAGCTGTGGCAGTGGAGGCACAGCCTGGCTTTTCAGAGTACTGCCAGAAAGCTTTTGAGGGATCTCTCTTTACTTGCATGTCCTCTCGTAATTAAGCCCCCCTTAAGGGACTTTCCAGCAGGTGTCCCAAAAATCTCATTTCCCACTTCTGCTTAGATCTTCAACAAGAGGTCTGGTGTTTGCTGCATTCCGTCAGTTTAGTCAAGCAACAGGGAAAATGGGAGTCAGAATTCTGTGGAGATGATATGAAAGTGAGCAAGCAAATGCCTGAGAAAACCTGGACCAAGCAGGGGTGTGAAGAAGTGTGGAGGCAGATGGGGTAAGGAAATGTAATGAGTTGTGTGCAGCCCAAGCTGTGACTTCATAGGTCTGCACTACATACCAAAGAGAGAGGGCTGTGCTGGTGCTGGGAAACAGCTCTTTGACCAGCTCAGTCACTGGCAGGTGCTGCACTCTGTGTGAGCTTTGAGGTAGTGCTGTGACAATCTGAAATGTGTCTGTTTTTGACACATCTTGGAGCTGCACCCATACAGGAGCTGATCTTCCCTCTGGACTTTGGTGTAGAAGCATTCCTGAGGTTACACATGGCCTGGTGCTGTCTCATAGCACCAGGGAGGAGGTTGTGTTTTTTTGTCTCTAAACAGACTGTCAGAGATTTCTCTGAAGTGCAAGGGCACAATTAACCAGCACATTCAGGTTCCTCACTGTGGTTATTTGCAGCACAGAGACACTTAAAGTCTCTTTTGTTAGCTTAGCCAGGGACCAAGCAAAGACCTGGTTCCTTCAGCATCCTGTGTTTTCCCCTGGTCTGGTTTGAGGAATGGTTTCCGTGGTTGCATCACCCCTTTGGGCTTCTTCTTGGAATCTCCCTGCAAGGCCGCCTGTTTCCAGTTAGTGACGCAGCAGCTCAGGAAGCTGAGCCAAGCCAAACAGGGATGTTCCCCACTTTGGGAGTGAGCAGGGAACCTTAGAGCCTTATGGTCGGTGAAACTGCAGGCAGTGTATTCAAATGCTCGAGATCACTCTCAGCTTCTCAGAGTCTCCTTTTTAGCAAATAGGCTTTGTGTCTTGGTGGTGTTCCTTTGAAAACCACACAGGAAAATAAGGTTGGGAGGAAGGAGAGGGTTTTTCCATCCCTCTCTGATAGGGAGGAAAAAAAAAAGGTTATAAAATGTCAATTTTTTTGTAGTTTCATGTGAGGAACAGCTCTGCCTCATTTAGGTCTTCTTCTCTGTAACCTCGTGCAGTTTCTCACACTGGTGGACTGGCTCATATGAAAGGGCACAAGTGTAACCATTATGGGGAGTAAAAAGGGTTTCCATTATTTTCCTGGAAAACTGTGTAGCCAGAGGATCTGTTGAGGGCATCCAGAGAAAGGGCCGAGACAAGAGCTGAGAAATGCTTTTTCAGTGTAGAAGGGTGTCACTTCTGCTCCTTACCTTCCTGGTGAGTGCTGGTGGTCTTGTGGAGCTCTCATTGTTAAATTTTTGTGTACCTAATCCAGACCTAATCTCCTGCTAAGTACCTTTTAATAAGAGAACCTCCTCCTTTTCCAAATTAAGCTTTGGAGAGCTCTTCAGGGAGTTCAGACTAATGGATGGGGCATGGACTGGACAACAGTCAGTTTGACAGAATTTAAGAGGAAAAAATAGCAAGGAGCTCTTAGTTTAAAAATTTATTAAAGATTAGTTGGACTGATCAGGAAGAGATATAAGAAAGCAGAAACTGTCTGCAATCTTATTTAAAGCAAGAGTTATCACTAAAGGAGGCAGGGCTCTCTTATTCCATATTTCTAGTATGTGCATGATGAACCCGTGACTTAGCAGCAGAATATTTGTCTGCAGACTGTGCTTTTTTATCTTTCCCTGGTAGGCATCATGCAGCTGTGTGTATCAATGCCACTGTGAGAAGCTGGGCCTGCTGCTCAGGGGCACCTCTGGGAAGTCTGTGTGGCTTGTTTGGTCAAAGGCTGGCTGATAAAGGTGGCTCAGCCACTTTGGTTTGGATTCTGGCTGGGCTTGCAGGGGTTTAAAGGAGATTTAAAGACAGGGTAAAAAAAGAAGACAAAATGTGCCTTTACCAGGAACTGATGCAAACCTCAGAAGGTCCAAATTTGATTCCCTCTTCAACAGGGGGAAGGCGTGTACTCAGCCTTAGCAAGAAATTGTCATCTGTCCACTGGTGTGTTGTTTTTCTTGGAGGTGTGCAGTGTTTTGGAGACAGTTTCTGTATTTTGGGAAAAGAGTGGGAGTGCACCATCCAAAGCAGAATATTTCAGAATATGGCACTGGCACATTAGTGAAATAATGTTTAACTAATGTAGCTTAAATAACTTAAAGAAATGTAATTGGAGGGTGCATTTTTTGCTTGGTTAGGATTATGCATAACCACAAGGAAGATAAAGATCTTGCTCATTAATGCAGTGGGATTTTGCTAGATGGAAGCATATGTGAAGAAGGAAACATGGAAGTGTGAAATATTTTGAAATCTACTCTTACATATGCAGTACTTAAAATGTGATAACTCTGTAAGAATGAAATCATTCCTGTTAGGAGTTTTTTGACAGTTATCAGTCAGCCTGGGTCCCACAGTGATCTTGGGCAAGGCGGGAAGGGCGCTGCTCTGGAATCTGAGATGTACATGGCTCATCCTGTTCCTTAGGCTTTGCACAGGTGCTCCTTGCACAGGAGACACAGATTTGGGATCTTGTGGGAGGGCTGGAGCACCAGCAGTGCTGCAGCAAGCAGCATCCCAGGCTGTGTAAATAGGGAAGGAAGGGTTTGTCCCTCCGAGTACATCTGTGGTGTGGGTGGGTACAGACTCAGCTGCGGGAGGGCGGCTCAGCGAATGTTTTACTGCTGCTGTCACAGCTATATATGGAAGACCAGAAAAAAAAAAAAAAAGCCCACTGCACTGGTCAGGCCAAAAGAGCTTCAGCTGAATTTTGTTTTCCAGTTGCTGAAGCATGTCTGGGTTGTTTCTGTAGTAAGAAGCAAAGTCAGGTACTTTGTGTCTGGTGGATGGCAGATGGCCCAGAGATGAGTAGATTGCTCATTTTGAGGCTGATCTGTTGCCATCATGAAGTACCTGGCTAACTAGAATAATCTTTTTTGGTGGGATTTGGGAACATTACGTGCCAGAAGCAGATTGAAGTTGAAGAGTCCTGTGTGTGTGCTCTAACAAAAGTGTGCGCAGGTTTTGGAGGAAGCAGCGTTGCTGGTGTACAGAGCCCTGTACAGCCTGCAGGATTATGCTGATTTATGGTAACTCTGACACCTCCACCTTTGGTGCCTCATGGCTGGGGAGAGTAACCTGTGAAATCTACTCAGCACTTAAATGTTGTTGTTGCAACACTCAGAGACAGTATGTCCCGGTCAGGGTGCACTGTAGCCCGAGGCATTTCAGGTTAATCCATGAGATCATAAGGATAGGGAACCACACAAACCACACATTTTTCTCTAGGGGAAAGCTGTTCACCCTGGAGATAGTAAAGCTACACAGTGCAAACTTGGACAAGATGTCCAGATCAATCTGCTTTTTTTCCTGTCCTGCAATCATGGCATGACGATTTAGCGAAATTGGACTTTAAAGTGCATCTTCACACAAAGAAATTTTGTGAAGTCTTTGATAGAGCTCAAATTACTCATCCCATGAATTTAAGAAGAATTCTTCAAGATGTCTGTTGTCTCTCCCAGTTTTGGTTCCTCCTGAGGCTGAAGGCAGAGTATTTATTTTCCAGACTTACCCTTAGAAGATAGGTAGAGCCCTTACAGGAATACTCAAGTTTTTGTTACATTTTCAAAGCCAAATGCTGTATTTCCTTATCTGGAAAATAGATTCTAACATACCTCGCTATGTTTTATGGAATAACTATAGAAAATGAAGAGTTTCCTATATTGTTGGCAAAGATCTGCTGCAAGAATATGGGTCTTTTCTTTTTTTTTTTTCTTAATGGAAGTGCATTTTTCACTTCAGTGAAGTTCTGTGCACCTGACCTCAGCCAAAATGATCTAATTGTTGCAATTAACTCACCAAATTCTGTCATTTGTAATACCTGTAAAGGGAGCAGTGCTCTGTGCAAGGCAGTGTGATTTAGATGAAGCAGCCTAAACAACCTACATCATAATGTCTCATTTTACAAAGATTTACACACACCAGATGATGCAGGAAGAATGCATGATTTTTTTATCATGTCACTGTAAGATTCTGCATGGAAACACTGAATTACTTACGTACTTCTACATTCTTTTATGTTTCCAAGAAGAAATAGGCTGTGAGGTGAGCTGCTGCTATATATAATGCATTTCTGAGAGATGGAGAGAAAAAAGAAATCCCAATTTTGCTGGGAGGGCTTGAGTTGTACATGGCTGAGTGCTTGGGCTGCTGCTGTTCCAAAGTTGTAGAACCTTGCTGATCTCTTAAATTAATTTAGTCCTGATTGACCAAACAGGTAGAAAAAAAGCAGAAATCACCTGTAGGAGGGAGAGCAAGAAATGAACAGCTGGTTAGGTGTTCTGCCTGTCCACTTTAGAGCTGCTGGCATTACTGAACCTGGAGTAGCTCCCTCGTACTGCTCTGCCAAGGTGGTCTCTGTTAGCTTGAATAATCCACAAATCCATCTTGGTGGAACTGGGCTGGAGCAGCGAATGTGGAGTGAGGCTGCTCACTCTGAAAGAACCATGACCTCTGGGAAGGATGGTGCCTTCTGTTGAATATGAGGAATAAACCAAAAGTTTCTGCAGGTTGTAGCTGTTAAACATTTTTCTCTCTGAATTCCAGTGGCACAGCAATTCTAGGATTTTCTTGGTGGTGGCCTTTTGCATGGTCTACTGATGCTGTGGGATGCTGAAAAGATGCTGAAAAGAACCTTTTGGTAAAACAGACAGGATAGAAGGTCAGGCTATAAGAAATTGTGTATTTATGAACTCCTTCTGTGTTTGCAGCCTGGTGTGATGGCTTCAAATGGAGTCTTGCAGTTGGAATGTGCCTTTGTTGTGCTCAGTCTGAGTTTTAATGACAGAGCTGGCGGAGCTGAGTAGTTTGCATGTGACTTTGCCAGGACTTGCTCAGTTTTCAAGATGTGCTCTCATCTATTGGATATGAGCAGCATTTAGACTCTTGAGCTGTTAAAGACAGGTTGCCAAAGTATGCTTCATAGCTTGATATTGTTATAACACTCCTTCCTGCATGCTGGGTTTTCGGGGTTTTCTGAAATGTGTTCCTTCAGCTTTGTTCACACTGGCTTGTGTCGTCTGAGATCCCTGCTTTCTTCACCACTATGAACAGAGAAAAACGTTTTCTCAGAGTTTGAAAAAACCCAAGTGTTACCCAAAAATGAGGGTAAGAGAAGATTGTGGTCATTTAGGCCGGAGAGTGTCCCTTCAGAGTCTAGGAATAGGGAGAGAAGCATGCCATCACAAATGGGCTGCCTTATAATTGCTCCCCTTGCCCCTCCTCTTCCCCATCCACTTAAAAGTAGAACTTGGGAAAGAAATAAGAAAGACAAAAAAGAAGCCGACCCCAAAATGTACCCAGGCAGGGCAGTCCGAGACGGTGGAAGCAGAGGCATGCAATTAAAAAAAGCTGCGTGCGCCCGGCCCCAGACATTCCTGCAGCTGCAGGCTGCTGGCGCGGTGTCCGGGTGGGCTGGATCCCTGCCAGCCCTGCCTCGGCCGCCTCTCCGATATTGCTCTTTCTCCGCAGGGCCATGGAAGTGCTCCTGAAATGCCTCACTTTGCTCCTGAAATGCCTCGCTTTGCTCCTGAAATGCCTCGCTTTGCTCCTGAAATGCCTCGCTTTCTGCGTTTATGTGCCTTGGCCGAGCTGCGCTGTGGGAAGAAAGAGCCTCAGAAATGGGTGTGAGATGGAGCAGAGCTCCCGAGCCCACCTCTGCTTTGCTGCCTGCCTGCACAGTGCCGCTCTGTGCTCCCCTCCTCAACAAATGTCCCTGTGTTCCCTCTGGAGCTGCAGGGAAGGGGCAGGGGCAGCGCCAACACTCCGGCTTTTGAGGCCCTGGCTCCAGCGAGCCTCGCGTGTGTGCATAACTTTTAACCAAACCCCGTGGAATCCGTGTGGTTTTCTTCTGCCAAAGGGATGATGTGAATCCAGGGAGGGGTTAAACACATCGGTCACGGGGAGTTAAATATAAAGTGTGAGAGCATGGCTGGGACTTCGGTTGGGTGAATTGTGGGGATGCTCTCGCCTCTTTCCAAGGATAACAACTCTGTGTTTGTGCTTTGGGCTGAGGCGGGCCTGAAGCTGCTCTGGGCACATTTTCAGTCTGTCTTTGCACAGTGTTGCTTTTCCATATTCTGCTTCCAGTTGTCCCTCTCGTGTCTCCGCTGGGGACTGTCATGGGAAGAGGTGCCTGGGTTGTAGCTTAACCCTGCCCAGCAAGGCGAGCTGGCACCTTGTCCCTTCCTGAGAACAGGAGGAGCAGGGGCGAAGACCTCCCGGTGTGTGCATGATTGCAACTGCTACAACACAGGAACAGTTCAGCTTACAGAAATCCCACAAATACTGACTTCTTCCCCTTTGGCATTAGTGCCAGCCTTGCTCATTTTGACTTGCCAGTGACCAGAGATCTTCCAAAGCCATCTGAAACCACAATTTGCTGGTAGAACAGAGCAGTTATTTTAAATCTCTTGCTGTTTTTGCACACCCAACACTTTTCTGGGGATGTTTGCGGACTCTGCAAACTTCAACTTGTTTCATGTTCTTTAGTTTCCTTTGTTAGACTTTGCAGTTTTTGCAACCAAAAAAAAAAATTAAAAATAGAGACATAGAGTGGAGGATGCTCAGCAATTCTGAAAATTTCAGGTTTTTAGTTGTAGTATGTCTGAGTCTTCTTGTTGTTACTGCATGAGATGTGATCATTGTGCTCCTTGATTTATAAAATCTTCTAGTTTGTGAAACTTTGCTCTAGTCTCTGGAGAAGAGAAGCTGCTGAAGGGTCTGGAGCTCTTCTGAGGAGTGGCTGAGGTTGCTGGGTTGTTTAGCCTAGAGAAAAGGAGTCTCAAGGAGAGACCTTAGTGTTCTCTACAACTACCTGAAAGGAGACTGGGTCAGTCTGTTCTACCAAGCAATAGGAAATGGCCTGAAGTTTTGCCAGGGTGGGTTTGGATTGGATGATACGAAAAAAAATGTTGTGCAAGGGCCTGTCAAATATTGGAACAGTCTTCCCAGGGAAGTGGTTGAGATTCTATCTACACATAAACATTAAGAATGTGAAGCTGTCTTGGTCAAAAGGATGTTGGAATGCTTTACATAGGAACCATTTGTTCTTGTGTGTTAGTTTAATGGATTAAAACTTGTGTGGCTTTGATGTACTTTTTTTTTTTGACGGAAGTAAAAGGTCTGTGCTGACCTGCTGAATGCCAGGTACCTCTTTCAGTTCATTGGGGCAAATCAGTTCAGTGCTTGTTCTTCTGGCACATTGATGCCTGTCCTGGCAACTTGGTTAGGTTTCATTTCATGATGCTGAATTTAAGTGGTGTGAAGTCAATCCTGTCATCTATAGCCAGCTCCAACCCCCACAGGAAGCAACAGTTTTAGGATCACTTCTGTTTCTTTTTTTTTTTTTCCTTCTTTTCGTTAAAGAACCTTCCTGATACCACACATTTGTCAGTGTCCCTTACGCAACAGCTTTCTGTGTAAAATCCGCTGCAAGTTTCAAATTCCTCAAGAGTCCCATAGCGTTCTGGTCTCCCTCCCTCCCAGCCCAGATGGTCTGTAGCAGATGCTCATCCGAAATGTTACGCAGCCAACGGTGCCGTGTTAAAAAAATCATCTATATTTAATACACACAGACACACAAGCACGCGCACACATACACATGTATATAAATCTGTGTTTTTATAGTCCTGACTCTGGAGTTACACGTTGCTGATAAGCAGTACAAGGTTCCTCTGATTATTTTTCTGGCTCTGTGTTTCCAAACAGAAACTCATTTAGCTCTAGGAGAGTTTTCCTCCCTTTGGGTGCTCTCTGCTTGAGCTGCCTAGTGCAGGGGGCTGTGCTGGTACCTGGCAGTGGGGTCTTGTGTGGCCACGTGCCACAGGTGGCTTCCAGGCTGCATGGAAGAAATCACAGCACCTGAAATCCGAATGCAGTTTGATTTCTGAGCTCCTGAACTTGCACTTTACCTCTGGGTAGCTCTCAGAACCTAAAGTACTGTGTGTGGTGTTGGTGAGGTGGCATCTTGAATCTGCTGTTTGCCCTCACGACAGGTGAGGTGCTGGAGCAAGTCCAGAGAAGGGCAGCAGAGGTGGTGAAGGACCTGGAGCACAAATCTTATGAGGAGCAACTGAGGAAGCTGGAGTTGTTTCGTCTAAAGAGGAGGTGCAGGGGTGACCTTCTTGCTCTTGTACAGCTATCTGAAAGGAAGTCATAGCAATGTGGGGTGGATCTCTTCTCCCAAGTGATAAGCGGTAGGACAAAAGGAAACAGCTTCAATTTGCCCCAGAGGAGGTTTTAGATTGGATAACAGGAAAATTTTCTTTACCAACAGGGTTGTCAAGCCCTGGAACAGATTGTCTAGGGAAGGGATTGAGTCACCATCCCTGGGGATTATTAAAAACATGTGCAGGTGAGGCACTTAAAGATAAGGTTCAGTGTTGGACTGGGCAGTGCTGGGTTGGATTTGATCATCTCAAAGGTGTTTTCTAACCTAAGCAGTTGCAAGTGTTTGTGTGTTTGTCTCTCGCTCCTGGCCTTCGTGCAGTGTCCAGTGCTGTGCCCTGCAACAAGGGACTTTCTCTGTCTCCCAGCTGGCTTTGATTTTCTTTTGATCCCGATAATTTTGGCGTTGAATGTGATGCAATCTTCCATGCCAGTACCCTTGAGACCCCTCCCTTGTGACTGGACAGTATCGCTTCCTTACTGCCCTTGGGCACGTGGCAAAGGGCAAAGGCAAAGGGCGCCTTTGCCTCCGAGGACAAGAAGCCCAGGCTGGCCCAGGTGGTGTGTGACAGCAGCTCCTGCCCAGCCCTCTAACCACCAGGCCATATTTCTTTCCTAAGAAGAAGAAAAAATGCATTGATAAAGTCTGGAAAAACCACATTTTCCACCCTACTCCCCCTGCTTCTAAACTGTGGAGTAATGGTTGCACAAGCAGGGGCTGAGGGGCCCCCGGAGGCGCTGCCTGGGTGCTGGGACAGGTCCCATGTCCTTCCTCAGGCACACCCCCAGGTTGGGCCTCCCCTCCCTGCTCCCCATTCAGGCATCCAGCCACCTCTGAATAGCTGGAATAGATCTTGGCCGTGGCTGGCAGGGGTCTGAGCTAGCGCTGGCCGGGATAGCGGGGATGAGTGGTTACGTGTGCCTGTGCTTATGCAATGTCTGATACTTCCCTGCACCGTCTCTGTCCCCAGGATGCTGGCAGGCTCTTTCTGCAGCCTCAGGAGAGGCATCTTCCTCTCTGCACAGCTCACTGGCTCACTCAGTATATCCAATTAATTAAATTTCAGTGCTGTGAGTGAAAGCGGCTTTGTTCGTGCATTAACGTTTGGGAGGTGTGGATGGGGCAGATGCTGTGCAGGGCTCTGTGTGTGTGTGCTGGCTGGAGCACATTCTGCTGCAGTGCCAGAAACTCACATTGCCTGCTGGCATTAACCTTGTAATTCGTCTTTAAATCTGGATGAAACTCCTCCTTTCCTTAAATGATCCCTCTCCTTTCATTCTGTCAGCTGGTTGCTTTTAAAGCCTCTCTTTATGCAACTTTTTATTTAAAAAAAATTAAAAATTCTAATGTAAAATAAGAGCACAAGTAACCTTGTTCTTGCTATGTTTGAGCAGAGTTGCACATTGCATATTTGTGTTTGTGCTCTTTGTCAGATTTAAAGCAAGAATAAAGTTACTTGCCTTTGATTTCTCTGCTGTGGGCAGCCTTCTGCTGCTGCAGACTTGGTGCTTGGAAAGGATGACAGGCCCTGAGATGCCCAGACACTTGCAGCTTTACTAACTAGAAGACTTAAAAGAGACTTTGAAATGAGCAACTGCTAAATGACTTCTTTTGAAACAAATGACTTCACATGGAAGCTCCCTTTTAATTTCCCCATGCACTTCAGCATTCCTCTCGCTTGGGCTCCTGGGGAATCTCTTGTCAGCGCTGAAACTCCCCATCTATTGGGTGTGGAAATCAAATGTGGACTCTGAAAATGATCACAGTGCTCTGTGCTTGTGAGTCCTTGCAGTTTGTCACAACCATTTGCTTGTGCTGTGGTGTGGCTGCAGCTGCCCCTCCGATCCAGAGGAACAAATCAGTTTCAGAAAGAGAGGGGATGGTTTGCAGGTGTGTGTTTGCATTTTCAGTCTCTTTGATGCAGAAACCCTGCAGTCCTATGCAAGCTTGCCAAATCTTTCCTGTGAGACCCTCTCCCAGCTCGCTGTTGAGGTGGGGCTCTTGCAGTGATGGCAAGTGGTAGGGACTCCCTCTCCCAGCCAGCTGGGAGATGTGTGCAGTCCTCTGGTGTGGGGAGGAAAGCTGCCTCACCTGTGCAGCAGAGCTGGAGAGCCCAGCCTTAAAAACAAACAAGGGAGAAAGAAGGCTTTCAGTGGGCTACAGCTGTGGGATGTGCTGGCCCCTTGACGTTTGCTGTGTTTGGGGCAGGCTTGTGAGCGGGGCAACCTTTGTTCTTAAACCTGTGCTCCTGAACTGTGTTCCCCAGCTGCCTTCCTGATAAGGATATCAACTTATCTGGAATACAGGAATGCAAAGCTGCATCAGCAGGTTTCCCAGCTCTGGCTTTGCATCAGTTTCTCCAGAACACACTGTCATTCTAGTAAACAGCCTTGTTTTGCTGCTACAAGGCCAAAGGAAACAATTATGAAGAATTATTTTAACCTTACGTAAATCAAGGGCTATAAAACTTCCCCAGATTGTTTGAATTCCTGTATATCTTTTTAGGGCAATCTCTGGCCTTCAATTAAGAATGGCTTGGGTTGTAGAATTCACACTGTTCCTTCATGATTGATTGTTCTCCCTTTTTTTAATATTGCGACATACAATGAATGGATCTGGCTCCAGCTGGTAAAAGCTGAAAGCTGGTAGAGCCATCCTCTTAAGTCTTATTCCCTATTTCATTACTTAGGAACATTCATGTTCTGCATTTTTTTCCTATTTGAGAAACTGAATACGTTGGTTTCTTCTTTTATTTGCTTTTATTCTGAGGCAAAATTTCCCTTTCTGTAGCAATTCTTGCGATTCTCTGAACTTTCTCCAGTTGTTCAACTTCCCTTTTTTTGAAATTTGGTGGCATAGGAGTGGAGCCTGGCTGTGGCCAGTAGCAGCTGCATCCACCATGAGCACAGAGAAATCTGTGCTTCACACCTCTTTGTCTTCTGGAGTCCTGGAGCTGGTGTGCTCTGGGTTTTGCAGGGAACACAGATTTGTGCAGCAGGTTGTGTCATTGGTGTGAGCCTGCAGCACCAAGCTGTAGCTGGGGGCTGAGCTTTACAGGCACACTCCTTATAAATATGAAAGAAGTTTCTCATTTAAGAAATAAATACGAACAAAAGAAGTCTTAAATAAATAAAAAAGGCAAAATTTCCGCAGTAGCTCCCTGCTGTTCTTTGGGGGCTGGCCCCACAGTATGGGATGGCCATGCAAGAGTCCCCAGTGCTGGCTGCACCTGGAACTGTGTGGGACCCCAGCACTGGCTGAGGGGCTGAACCTGCAGTACAGCAGGGGTCTCCCACATTTGGAGCACGAGAACAGATCTGCAGTAATTCCTCCCCAGCACCCAGTGCTTGGGGTACCTGTCCACAGATATTCCTTCAGCCATGTCTCTCCCAGAGTCTGATTGTCAGTCGCCCAAGTGTGACTTGGAGCCCTTTTGTTTGCACCATAGGATACTTTTATTTTTTGTTTTTATTTTTTTTTTTTACTTCAGCTTTACTTTAAACATGTCTCTTGTTTATGGCTGCTTACCAAGTTCTCTGTGTTTTGGTTTTGTGACCTGACCTTTTTGTTACTTGCTGCCCCTGCTGATACTGCATTATCTGCAACCTTCAGTGGTGGTGGCTTTCCTCTCATGTCACTGATAAAATATTAGAGTCTGGGGCCAAGAACTGATCCCTGTGGGAACCCACTGAAAGTGTGTGGCACAATCAGCTCATTTGTGTTTCACATCTGGAGATTTCTGATTTCCTTGTCACACTGAATGAAGCCTGTTGACTTCATCTCACTCCAGCTTTGTTTGTACAGCACCAAGTTAATTGCCTTATGCTACTAGGGGTATTAAGCTTGTGATATTATTTCAGAATGAGATAAAATTTAGGAAGTTTGATTATCAATTAATGTGGAATTCTAAACACAAATTAAATTCCTCTTCCTTTTGGAAGTTCTTAGGCTCTTTACTACTCTCTTTTCCATCCCTTCCCTTCATCAGAAAGGAGCAGTAGGTCGGTTAACTTGCTATTACTGTGGTTGCTTTGTTTACACTTAAATATTTTCATATTATTTCTTACAGTCCATTAGTGTTGTCTCCTACTGAAAATAGTTTCAAGAGCTCCTTAGAAGCTCTATTTAGTGTTTTCAGATGGAAGTTTTCTTGGTCTACTAATTAAAATGGCCACCTTTGAGTAGCTGTTTTTATATTCTCTTCCATTATTGTTGGGATAAAAGTCATTTCATTACCATTTTGTGGGATGACTGTATCATCTGGTCTTATATAAAAAGCAGTAATTCAGAACCACCCCCTCCCAGGAATATTCAATTAAACATTTTGATCTTCTTTTTTCTCCCCCCCAATAACTGCAGCCAAGCAATGGCCTGATCTATAATTAACATTCCTCTGGATCCTGACAAACTCAGAAGCAATCTTTCTCCCTCTGAATTGCATTTTCTGTTAACCCTTTCTTGTTTTCTAGATTCTGAGTTATGATAGTTGTTGGTAATTTTTCCTTTCTCCCAGTAGCTCAAATATATAATATTTATGTTCTCATGGTAAGCAGGTTTTGTTTTCCCTGTGTGGTTTTCTCTTCACCTCCCATGGTGTGATGGCAGTGGTTTTTCCTTTCAGATGTGGAGGAACAAATTAGAGCAAGTCCAGAGCAGTCACTGTAATACACCAAGATTTAAATGGCAATGCACAAAAGTCAATTACACTTGGCAAAAATTGCACAGCTGGGCATGGAGGAAGTTCTTTCACAATCTTAATGTGCTGCTTATCTGTCATTGGTTTATTTTATCCCTTTCCAAGTGCTGTGACTTTGACTCTTCCTGTTGTTTTCCTTCTGCTCCCTTGCTTTTCTGGCTCTGCTCCTCCAGAGTCTTTGCCTGCAGTTTGCAGCTCCATTCCCAGTTCTGCTCCTCTTCTTTATGTCCTGCAAGGGGATGAGGAGCTTGGCCTCTCTTTCACCTGCTTGGGAGCAAAGGCCTGGAAATGGAAGGTACAGAGAGGAGGTAGAGATGGAGAGGGGTGCTCTGAATGGGACAGGGCCAGAAAAAGAAGCTGAAATATCAGTTCACAGACAAATGATGGCAACACTGGTTTGAAAATCTCCCCTGGAGACAGAGCCACCATACCTCTTTCTAGATAATCTGTTCCCCGAGTTCCTTCCTTCTGGAAGGAAGCAGGGAGGAGAAATAAGCACACAAGTTTGTGTTTTTTTAAGACCTGGTCTTAGGATACAAATGTTTCCACCTACTGCTATCTTGGGGCCTGAATCTTAGTCCAGTACCACTCATGGTTTATTTATTAATTTTTTAAAAAAACTGAGTGAAGTAATGTTTACTGGTGCTGTGATAAAAGGCTTTTCATAGGAAATTGGAATACCAGCTCTCAAGTGTGGGCTATCTTAAAATGATTTATCCAGATGCATGCTACACATGCTTGTAAGTGTGTATTTATTTGATCTTTTGCATATCCTGTCTCCTGTTTTCTTTCTGCAGATTTCGGCAGGGCTTCAAAACAAACTTTGTCTGCCTTTGACCAAGTGAGCCACCCAGACTCTTGTTTTGACATAAAATGAAATGTGTCTTCCCTCAGAGGAAGGGTCCCAAAATACCAGTGCTGATGGAAGTGCTGGTCCATAAAAAATGAGGTGCCAAAATCATCGCTGTGGGTTCCTGTGTGAATTTCTGCAGAGTTAAGGCTGTACAAGTGCAATGTGGGTGTCCTGAAGTATCCATCTTGTGGTACAGAGGGCCACTGGGGGTGGCTTTAAAATGCAAGGCTCTTTGGTGTGGGATGAATTTGGTAGGGCTGGCTCATCTGAAGCAGCTCCCATGTCGTAGCTTCAAAAACCATGTTCTCTTTCAGCTACAGGGTAGGGATGTTCTTGGTGTTGTCATCAAGTACTGTCACGCTGCTCTTCATTAGCTTGCTGGGGCAGTAGCAGGTTTGACATGAAACTTGCTGCCAGGTTGGAAATGTTTTGACAGTCAGGGGTGGGAGTCTGTGATGATCCTGCTGTTGATGAAGTCCTGGCTCTGTGTGCACCCACGGTGTCTGGGCTTAGTGCAAGCTCGTGGGAAGGATGAGAGGTACATCAGAGCAAAGCCCTGGGTGTTTCTACTGAAAGCAAGGTAAAGGACTTGTTTGGAAAGGTGTTCCTCAGCGTGGTTGTTTGTTTGACTGTCTGGTGAGATCACACACTGCAATAGTATTTGACACACAACCAACGTTTTTAGTGCCCGGTACTTAGTGTGTAACCCTCAGTGACAGCACACTGAACACAAAGTCCTGCCAGTGTGTTTCTCCTTCTGCCCTGATAGTAGATATCTGTGTGATAGAGACACAGGTCCTGCTGGGCAGGGTCTAAGCCCTGTGGCAGCTCAGGTCATTGCTAGCCAAAGGCTGCTGATCCTTGAGCTCTGTGAGGTCGTACACTTCATCCTCCTGGGTAGGGCAGTGTGACCTGTTGATTTCTTTACCTTTGTTTCACAAAACCACTCCATTTTTTTTTCTCCCTCCACTGTGGTCAAGCACCTGTTTCTTGAGTTCAAGAAAGGGTTTTATGTGTGTGGTGTGTTTTTTCTTTTTAAAACTATACACACATCTTCAATTTCAACCATTATGGTATGAATTTTTGGTAGTTTTTATAAAAGCTAATTCCATAATTTTCCATAATCAACTCAGGGTGTCTGCATTTAGGCACTTGATAGTCTGACTCTTCAAAACTGAAGAGTGCTGAAATAAACATTGAGGAGCTTGAATTTGTGTCTTTTCAAGCCTCAGCTTCTATACGTCTGTTCTTAAAAACAAACAAACAAACAATGCAGCAGAACACCCCTCTCCAGTCAGTACTACAAATCTGTGAAACAAAGACTACTAACTCTTCTGTGAAATAAAATACCCAATATCTCTTTAAGCTGCCAATTCTGATCATAAAGCCTTACTTATTTTATAATAGACAGCTTTAATTAAAGAGCAGGATTTTGATGGGTGGTGTGTAGGTTTGCAGCCAGTGTTAGGAAAAAGAACGATGGCTCCTGCAAGCTGGAACCATGCCATTTAAACTTTGCAACCATTAAAGAAGAAACACTTTTGAAGGAAGAAAATAAGTGTTTTTATTTGAAATGTCAAGTGTCCTGTCAGTTAGGACTAGCAAGCTGATAGAGCAGAAGTTGTTTCCTACCTACACCAGTCAGACTAGTGAAAGATCCTCCTTTGAAAGATACTAATTTGGTCCTCAGGGAGGAGGCTGTTGAGAACACTTTAAACATGAAACAGCTGAAATGGAAAGCATCTGTGTTCTGCAGGAAGCCCCCTGGACTAATGGGAACCTAGATGTGAAATTATGATTTTTCTGAGGTCTCCTAACAGTATCAGTGGTTATCTTGTCCCCCTTCCTGTTAGAATTCTAAAGTCAGCTGGGAGTTGGACTTGATGATCTTTATGGGTTCTTTCAAACTTGAGATATTCTGTGATCCCTAAGATGCATGCAAGACTAGTGGATTTTGTTTAAAATGCAGGAACTGTGCTGGCTGTGCCCTTTACAAAGGGCTCATCTGTACCCAACAAGGGATGCTGTTACATGAGGCCTGAGATGTATTTTCTTTGCTTTCCTCCCCTCCCATTTCCAGGTTGAGGGAAGATGTTAAGTAAAGCCAAGTGCAATGTGCCCAAACAGTGTAGAACTTCCTATATTGTTAAGATCTGTCTCCTGTCAAGAAGGAACTGGAGCAACCGTGTTCTTTTAAAAATGGCTGTAAGTTGAACCAGCTGTGCAAGAACAAAATGCATTATCCCTGCTGCTGCGTGGGCAGCAAAGGCCATAAATGCCCACCATTGAACTGTAAAATTTGTACACAATCTGAAAACTTTCTTCACTGTTTATTTTCTGGCTTAACCCTGTGAGTTAACACAGAAGACACTAGTTTGATGTAAAGCTTGCAGTAAATGCAAGTTCCTTCCATAGAGCCTGGAGGCGTAGCTGGGGTGTAACCAAGCAAATTCATATTATCTCAAAGCAAATATTTATGACTGGCACTGCATGGCTGGAGCACAGCTGGGGAAAAAAAAACAAACCCAAACAAACCACCAAACGTACTTTTCTTTACTACACAGCTTTTAATGCATGACTGTTCTCTTTAGGTATCTTGTGTGAGTACCAAAAATCATTGGAGACCCCAATGACTAAGTTTTGGAAGCTGAGCTCTCCTCCCTGTGTAGTGTGAGCCACACTAGCTGGTGGTGGCTTGGAGGCTTGTGAGATGCAGAAGGGTCAGTCAGGCCTGCCTTGCAACCTCTGCAGTCACTGGGGTAAAGAATTGGTGACCCTGCTGCTCACTGGGTGAGGGGAAGGGCATGGGGACAAGGATTGGAGAGGTTCAGTGTTCTATGCTTCTGCTGCTGAAGCTGGCAAAGAAAATAAGGGATAAGGGAGTTGTGGGGGAAGAGCTGAAACAAAAGAACAGCTACATCTGACCTGAGAGCATAATCCTAATATTTACTTGCAACACAAAAATAAGAATGTACTGTCAGGTCTCGGTCAGGGACTCATATGGGGGAGCCTTTTTGAAGGGCTCCCAGTTCACTGACTCACTGCTCTGGTCCCAGTGACTCAGTCCTCTGGCTTTGGCTTTTTGGGGAGAGGGTGGGAAATTGCAAAACATGCACCCAGCCTGTTGAAAAGTTAGGCTAGATCCAAGAGTTATGAACTCGGAGAAGGGCAGGGGAGTGTGAGAAGGATTTTCCTATTTTGCATGACTCCCAAGAGGTTTGGGCTAGGTGTGAGCAATAGCATCCTTTTCTCTTCTTGCAGACAGTGGACTTAACAGACTGAACTTGAGGGTTGTTTCTCATCCTTGCCTCAGCTGCACAAGGGCTTCTTTCTTTCTTCGATTTTTGTTTTTCTTTCTTTAAACCCATATTTAGTCCTGTCTAAGAGTTTCATTTAGGTTTTAGTTATCTTTTTATATATAAAATACTTTTTTTTGGTGAGAGTTGTTAAAGAAGAAAATGAAAGAATATTTTGGAAGACAGGCAAAGGAGTAAGCATGGTTCTTGAAAAATCCCCGATTAGTTAAAAAAATGCATCTCTGCTGGTTGTGGGGTGGAAATATTTGAGTGTTTGCAGTGGAAATGTGTGCATACATGTGTACATAATGGGGTGGATTATAAGATTTGCTCAGCATGAACTTCAGCATTTCCAACTGTGTAACCTGAGCAAGTTGGGAAGATGTGCAGATTTAATTACCATGTAAATCTATTAGCTCTGAATTTCCTGGCATTTGTTTTGCTGATGACATAACCTGTATGTTATTCACTTAGTGGATTTTTTTTTAATCTGTCCACATTTCTTTTTTAGTGCTTGAAATGAGTAAATGCTGGTGTGAGAGTCTAAACAATTGTGTCTGTTTTTACAGTGGACCTCTTTGCTGGTTTCAAATACCAGTTTTGTGTTACTCTTCATGTTCTCCCACAAATGAGGGAATTTCAGTGTAGTTACTGAGTAGATATTAAATGGTTTTACAGTAAAATAAAGACATAAAACCCAGGCTGTTTGAACCTACAGGTGGATGTTTGGGGTTTTTTTATGAGTGCCTGTTGTGTACCTGACAATTCCTCCTGTGGAAGGGTGACTGATCCCTCCAGGATGGGGATATTTTGTGGTGAGCCAGCAGGGAGTCACCAATTCCCAGGAGGGTAATATCTTGAATTTGTGGGTGGTTATAACCCTGGCATGTTGCACGGCTGTCTTGCCCTGGTCTGCTGGGAGAGCTGGGCTTGTTTTGCAGTGTGCAAAAGGTGCTGTCACTGCAGCTCTCCTCTGGCATGGCTCTGCTGGAAAAGGTGAGATTGTGCTGCTACAATCCGTGTGGGACTTGCAGCTGATGCAGTGCATTTTTCAGGCTCAGCAAAGCCTGCTACTTGTTTAAAAATTCAAATATAATTGGGCACTGTCATCTGGAGCTCTTGACTTCTCTGCATTCCTTTTTTGATGAGTTCTTAGAAGGTCAATTTTCTGAAGATGACTTTAATTTTTAGGCATGGTAATGTCTGCAAATGACCAACTAGGCTAATGCTGCTCTCACGGCTAGTGCTGCTCTCACCTGGCTTCAGGTCTGCTGGTGGAGAAGCCAGCACTGCCATGCACCTAGCAAAACCTGAGTGTTTTGCTTCACAGATCTTCATTTGATCAGACAAGAAGGGAGAAAAGCCCTGGTCCCTGAGGCAGTTGGAGAAAAGAGCCTTTGTGTGGCAGATGCTGTGCAGAGCTGCAGCCCGTGGCACAACTGGTCCACAGCCAAATACTACTTTCGAAGAGCTGTCCAAAAATCCACTGTGCCCCCGGATGTGAGAGCTTTCCTCTGTTTGCTTACTGCAACGTGATGTCTGGAGGTGTTTGTGTTCCCCAAAAACACCCAGGATGTGGGCATGAGCCAGTGTCCAACCCGATGAGTGCTGGAACTCTGCAGGGCTGCAGTTTGCTTTCTGTATGCAAACAGGAGTGCTGCTGTTTTGTTTGTCTTTTCAGGGTTCTGGGGGAAGGGGAGGTAGAAGATAAGGTTACATCTGTCCTAAACCCCTGACTTTTTGCAGAGGTTAAAATCCCAGCTGAACACATCTCTCTGCTATGTGGTGAGAGTAGTTTAATAATTCAAACAGATTCTTGTACTAACACGTCTGCAGTTAGTGCTGGGGCTGCCAGTGGGGTGTGAGGATAGCAGGAAACTGGCAGCTGAGCTGTCTAGAGAGGTATTAACACCAAAAACGGAAAAGAAGAAAAAAAGGCAGATTCTCAGTGCAAGTACTCTTTCCTCTGTTTTTTTAAGTTTTTGTGAAGGTGATCTCTCTGGGTGAAAGATGCCCAGCTGCGAGCCATAGACAAAGAATTTCTTTCTTTTGCAAGCAAATTTATATACAAGTTCTAAGGGTCAGAGTTTCAGTTTCCTTCCCAAATTGCCCTTTCCTGTTCCTGAGCACAGGGGTGTCAAAATTGAGGGTTCTTCTGGGGCTTTCCAGCTATGGAAGTGGCTGATGATTGCTGAGGTGCATGTGGAAGCAGAGGGAGGACGAGGAGGAGGGGGTTGGCAATGGGAGAATGTGCTTTGAAAAGACAGAAGGAACAGCTTAGGTGTAGGTGGAAATTTTGGGGAGCTGGAGGTCTGGCTGCCCCCAGATGGTTTCTGCTTTAGCTGCTGCTCAGATGCCTTTTCAATTCTTTAGCTCTCTAAGCAAGTGGAACCACTTTCAATTGAGACAATTGTTTTATTAAGGACAAAAAGTGATCTAACTTTAAGCATTCACTGTAGCAGAGAAGTGTATATTGTATGAAAGATTCCTGTAAATCAAGGAGTCTGTGATTTTTTTTTAGTCAGAGTGAGAAGTCCAGATTCCTAAAATTGTCTGTTTGCTGAGTTCAGTAGCTGCACAGTCTGACCTGTGGCAGTCTCTATTGGCCAGGGTACAACGTTATATCACAGACCTTTAAAAATAAACTTGAGAATTGTAATGAAGCTAGGAAATAATTTTAGAAGCCAGCCATTTATTTGCTCTCAGACAATTCTGTTATAAATTCTTTACTTGCTCACAGCTTGTTGCTTTACTGCTGCGTGTGATAAGGAGAAAGCACAAATATTCACAAACATGTTGAACATCCTTCCTCATCCCAAGGTCCTCTTTCTCTCTGGTTTTCTGAAGTTGAATATTTGTTTCCTCCTTTACTTTTCCTGAAGTGGTTTTAGGAAAATTCCCCATTCAGAAAGGAAATAATATCTGATGGACCTAACTTCAGTCAAATGGAGGAGTAAAATAACATTTCATAAGCTTTTATTCCATATCAAAGCAGTGATAGACAGAAGCTAATAAAAATGTTTATTTGTGACTTTGCCAAAAATAACTGAGTAGCCTGTGGCCATGTTTCTTTCAGCTGAGTCTGTTAAGTTACGACATTCAAATAGTGTCAGACTCCATCAAAATGTGGGTATGATATTTTCAAGGATGACACCCTGAAATTGGATGATGCTGGTGGTAAAATAGCTGCATGTGGAACCCAAGGTACAAATATTGTAGCTGCCATATTCCAGCATCTGCTGCTCATCAGTCAGAATAATGCATGCAAGAATTAGGAAATGCTCCAGCTTTAGGAAAGTATGTAAATAAATATAATTGAATCTTGCCTTTTCTCCAAGGAGTCTGTGATGTGTAGACTGGAGGGAAAAACATTGTCCCAAAGAAAGGCACTGCTTTTTTATAGGTTCATCCTTGACTTCTTTCGTGGCTGGGAGGTGTTTCTGTGCCTTGTTTACGCATTAATGGCTGCCTACCCTGTTTTATTCAGTGTCTTTATTGATGTACCAGGATGTTCAGCTACCCTTGTGCATCCTTTTTCATTCTTCTTTGTGGGGTATTGTAATTTATACATTTATCCTTGTTGGGAATCACCTGCTTATGAAGTGTTGGTCAGTCCTTGGGTATCAAAATTAAAATAAACAAGTCTTTCTAAGGTGGTCATGACCCTCTTGCAGAATCCTTTACTGTAAGTAAATATGGGGCTGCAAAACTGTTTTGCCATTTGTAGAGGCTTTTCTTGAGCTGGCTTGTTTTTCCAGCATAGCAGGTGTGGTCCTCTGTTTATTGCCTTGTATTCAGTCAAAATTTTCTTTGCCTCAGTGTCGGTCAGAATTTACTCAAGACTTAATTGATTTTGAAAAAAGGCACAGTTAATATTTGGAAGAGGTTCTTGAACATCCAGGGAGCTCTGTGAGAACCAGCTGTGCTCAGGGTTTTCAGCATGAGGCTTCAAGGCCACAGGTGCTGCTGGAGCTGTGAAATGTGAGGGTGTGAGCACACTGCTTCCCTTGTGGGTTTATACAATATTGACTTCTTTAATTCTTAATTTAGCCTACAGGAAGCTGAATCTAGAATTTCAGTGTTTGTTTCTGCAGGAGAGAGCGTGATGAGGAGCCAAGATCAATACTGCTTGCAAAAACGAAACAAATCAAACAAACTTAGACTTTTATAGCATCATGCCTCAGCTGACAAAGATTCCTATATAAGATGGTAGATAATGCCTCATTGTTCAGAAAATCTCATTACAATTCACTGTGCAAGTATTTTTATACAAAAATAGAATTCTTTGTGTGAATGATGAGATGAACAGGAATGATTTGTTGCAGTGCAGATTTTTCATCTGTCAAAGATGTAGTTTTCTGACATTGCAAAGAAGATGGAGAGAGATTTTGGCTATTGATGGGAAGGACATTAGAGTTTGGAGGAAATAGATTGAAAGGTTTGGTTTGTGCTCATTTTGAATAATAAACAAACATGAAATTCCTCTGCTACACACAGATCTAAATGTGCTGCTGATGTAATGAATTCAGTGCAACAGATAAAGTGTTAGTGCTGGCTGTCAGGAGCTTTAGCTCTGGGGCCTAGAAGCTGTATGCAGGCTCTAGGTGGAATGCTACTTCTAAAATAGATACATAAATCCATCAGGAAACCCATTTTATAGCAAATGTGTTAATTGCTTGGCTCTGGATGTGCATGGACCCGTTTTCCTGGAGCACATGGAATGTTCTGCTCAGCTAAAATAGTCGTATGTGGTGTCAGAGTCTGTGCTGGAATGTGTTTCATTTTTCTTCTGTGCTTCAGTGAACATTAACCCCTTGTATTCTGTTCCACACATAGTGTGTTCTGGTGATAGATCCTGCAGGATCTTTCCCTCTGGGGGAAATTTGCTTTCCCATTTTTGGTGGTGCACTGCAGTGAGTACCTTTGGAGGTACCTAGGAGGAGACTGCTTCAGGACATGAGTACCATGCTTCCATCTTCCATTTCTGTTGCAGTTTAATGACAGGCTCTTCTGTTGCAATGTATGCCTCTGAGAGGACTTTTGTTTTAGCTGTAGCTCTTCAGCTTGAAGTAGTGATTGCAGGAGGAGGTTGTTAGACAGGGCTGGTAGATCCTGCTGCTGACTGGCACGGATGACCAGGGGACACAGAGAATTGTTCTGGTCTATTCCCTCCTGTGGTTGGCATGACAGTCAAGGAGATAAACTTTCCCCTGCCTTTTTTGTCTCCACAGCACTTCACAGAATTCCTGGATGAATTTTCACCTGATGTCCTAGGCCAGCTCTTGAATGATCCCTTCTTGTCTGAGAAGAATGAAATAATGGAAGTGGAACTGTCTCCAGCATCCCCTGCTCCCCTCATCCAGGCTGAACACAGCTATTCCCTCTGTGGGGACTCTCGACCCCAGTCTCCCTTGACCCACATCTCGACTGATGACAACTTTAATGAAGGTACAACACACTGAGCCCACATTCATTTGTTGTGATGATGCAGTACTGAAACGCTCCTGGTGGAGCTGTGACTGTGGAAAATGGTGATGCATAGTAAATGATGAAAATCCAGAGCATTTTTAACAGTTACCTGTAATTCAGCAGTTAAAAATGTCTGGGGGGGAAAAGGGGGAAAGGCAAGAATGATGGGAGGAGGAGACCCAACCTTCTTGTTCTGGTGTGAAGAGGTTGGTGGAGGGGCAAGACCATGAATACCTGGTAACTGTAAGGAATAATTGCAGTGCCAGAGTTTGACTCCTAATAATTGGTTTATCTTCACTGTTAGCTTTACAGTACAAAGCAGTGGAGTGTTAAGCTGCATTACAATAAAAGGGAGAGAGATTAGTGCTTGTGGCTAAGCACTGACCAGCTAAGCTGTTTGTGAAGATCCACCAGACTTCAAAGGCTGACAGTTTTGTAGTCCAAAGTGCTCTGTTGGAACAAGATAAAATATTTTAGAGATTTTACAAGAGGACAGCTAGTAAAACCTGTGAGAAGGATTTTTCAATGTGGGACAGGATTTTTGGAAATGATTGGGAAACATCATCTACAGAAAGTCGTCAGTTTTTATATTTCCTAGCTGTTTTATGTGAATATTTTTAAATTAACACATACAGGAGGTATTAATTGTGAAAGGGAAAACAAGTGCAAGGAACATCAGAAACCAGGTTTTTCTGGGAGTTTATAGGGAGAAGCTTCAAATTAGGCTAAAAGTGAGGGGAGTTTCCTTTGGGGAAAATTCCTGAAGAAATGCATACTGCTGAGACCACTGTAATAGAGCTGTAGTCAAATGATGTTTTAAAAAGCCAAGAAACATTAACAAGTGGGTTTAAAAATAGAAAATGAATGGAAAACATTTCATCTTATGTTCACTCTGCAGAGTGTTTCATAAGAGAGGAGGAGGAGGAAGAGGAGTTGTTCTTGGTGTTTGGGATTTTATTTAATCTTAACCCCAGAATCATGCTCGTGACCTTTCTGCACCTATTGACTTCTAAACAGTGAAGCTCAGAGAAATACTTAAGGAAACTGCAGTATTAGAGTGAACCTGACTGTCTGATAGATATTCAAAGGCATCACCCTGATGATTTTTCATTCCTTGGCTGTGAGAGCAGAAGAGGATTTTGTGGATGGCAGTACTGCAGGGCTTGGCACTGGAGGTTGAAAGCATCTCTGTTGTTAGGCAGTGAAGGTACACAGTGCTCCTGGCAGCTCTGATGAAGGTCAGTCCCCTTGGAGGAGTAAGGGCACAGGCACTGGGAGCACCAGTGCCCTTCTGAGGACCAGAAAGTACAGAGTGAGGAGGGGGAGGTCCATATGCTCCAGCATGATCCTCTGCTGCTTTTCCATGGTGAGGCATGGTGTTTGAGCTTCAACATGAGGAAAAGGCTGGCTTTGTTCAGCATATGATCTTCAAGACAGGTTTAAGCCTTTCGGTGTCTATTTCCATCTTTTGTATTTTCCCCCGCCAAGTCTCCCACCTCATTATTGAAAATGGTATTTAGTGTTTCCTCTCAGCCATTATGGTGGAGTGATTGGTTGCTCTGACTCCATTTTCCTGCCCACTCCTGCAGGGGAATGAGTAATTTCTGCTGTGAGCTGTTTCTTGCTGGCCACTGCCTGGCCATTACCGTAATTTCTGCAACTGCTGAATTGACCTATTCCTGTAATTGTAAATTTTATATAAAGTTTTTCTAAAAGGAGCTAGAGCTGTAAAACCTAGGAAACTCATAAGCCTGGGTTTAACTTTTCTGAGAAGTCCTGTTAAGGTCAATGTGAGAACACATTTAAGTGTCCATAAAGTCAAGGTCCAAACGCTGGCTTTCCCCACTTACTCTTCTGGCTTCACTGCATTGAGGCCATTTCCCCAGCTTTGTACAGAGTAACTTTTTTGAACAGACTTGCAGCCTGTTGCTTGTGTGGGCTCTCCAAAGGTGTTAGTTTTAAAGCACATTGTACAAGACATCTGGCATTTAATGTGTTATTTGGTTTCTCCCCATGATGAGAATCTATTCTTAGATTCAGTTTTGCATAAACATTAACGATACTAGAGGGAGAGAGATTTACAGGCTCGACCTGCCTGCTTGCAGCTGGCTGATCACTTTTGTTTGCCTGAGCTGGTGAATAAGGCATATGGCCTGGGGAGGGCTTCAGGCTGCAATGTGAAAAAGCAGGCTGTGTCCTGAGTACAAACTGTCCTCACCAGCTGCACTGCCACCTCTCTCCCACCAGGTTTCTGCTTTCTAGCTTTGAGCCCTGGGGTTTTTGAAACGACTGTAGAGTGGCTGTGGAGAAGGACAGTGGGTAGCTGCGGAGTGGAAAATACTCTTGAAAGGGCATGAAGAAGCTGTAAGGACAGACTGAGAATAGGGCTGATGGCTATGGAAGATCTCATCACAGCCTTTTGAGGAACAGATTAATTTCTGGCAGCTGTAAAGAAATAGGCCTAATTTTCTGTTATGGTCAGTGCATGTTTGTCTTCAGTTTTCCAGTCTCTGCATCCTTTTAGAAAGGGAGGGCTGTGGGTCAGACAGCCAGGAGCAAGACCCACGTTCAGCAGGCACTATGGTTATTCTCCTTGTGACTTGAGATGTGAGTGTAGGCTCTTTTCCCTGCCTTCCCATGCTTAATCTTGGTATCTGAGGGCACAAACTTTAAGGTGATGGCTGTCCCTTGTTTTGGGTATGTGAGATGCATAGGTGACAGCTGAGTACAGGTAATACTGAGGGGCTGGTGTGTAGCAGGATTGTGAAGGCAGAGCCTGTGGCATCTTTGTGGGGCTCTTCATCCTCTGAGATGAGTTCAAGTGCTGGGGGTGTTTCATGGTGGGTGTGTGTTTGATTTTTCTGATGTTTTTCACTTTGTGAGCCTGGCAGGGCAGTGGCCAGCTGGCCAGTCCTGTGTAAGCTGTGTCTCCTCAGGTTGTGCCCAGGTGTCTGAGTTCATTCCTCTCCCAGCCCCCTTAGGGCTCTGCTTTTGAGGCTACTCTGGGTCCCCACCTGCCCCTCCTGATGGTGCTTTCCTGCTCAGGAATGCTTTGAAGTTACTTTTGGATTTGAAGAGGCTTGTCTTGGCTGAAGGTTTGACAGACTGATTGCTGAAATGCTGTATTTCTATTTTACTCCTAGCTGTGCCAAAACTGGGGCTGGCCCCAGACTGTAACCTGTATTGTTACTGAGTTTTTTACTGCTGAGTTTATGTTTTTCTGTAGTGTGCTTTTAAAACTTGTATTTTCTTTTTTCTACTTTTAAACTTCAAATCCATCTCCCTACACGGTTTGAAAGAGGAAAAAACCAAACAAATAAGAAACCCAAATGAACCAAACAAAACCACAAAAACATGGCTCCTACTTCTCCAGTGCAGGCAGCCTTTCAACAATAAATCCAGCCCTCATCTCAGGCAGGGCTACGAAAAACCCTTGCTTAAGTTTGGAGTTCACAAGCAGTTATCAGTGTCATAGAAGCACCTCTGGGCTTGAGGCTCAGGTTGGTCTTCATATGATTTATTTGTATCCATATGTATGCACATATGTAATATACGTGTGCATATGTGAGTCATAAGAGTTTTATTATTTATATTACGAATAAAATAGAATAGAATAGAATATATATTATTAATTATTATTATGTATTATATTACATATCTTATTTTTTTTTATATAGCCTATATATAGAGAGGTACAATGTCCTGCTACTGTCTGGTTTTGTCCAAATACTGAATCAATGTAATGTGAACAACGAAAATGGGAATTTCTGCTGCCCTGACTTTAACTAAAACAGAAGTGAAAGAAGAGATTCACTTGTGCTTTCAAAAGTTTCTGTCAAAGCCATACTGGTAATTTTTAGAGCATATTCCTGCAACTCTTTTTTCTGCGTAATTTTTTTTTCTTTTGTGTGTTTGTTTAGGAAATGAGGGGAAAGCCATTTAGTGGGAGTGGTCTGTATTTGAGTGATTTTTGTGTGGAAATGTAGCAGTCAATATCCTTGGCATCACCTACAGAGTTAAAGTCATAGAATCATGGAATACTCTGATTTGGAAGGAACCCATGAGGATCATCAAGTCCAGTTCCTGCCCTGCACAGGACACCCCAAGAATCTCACCATGTGCCTGAAAGCATTGCTCTGGATGAGAACGACTGAATTCATACCAGAGTATGAGGAGATTTTTGAACTTCTATGTGTCCAAGGTCCACAATCTCAATAGGTCACTCTTCATCAACCGTGTAGTTCCTACTTGAGCAGCAGCATGCCTGAAAAATGATTTTTGATTTAGAGATGGGTGTTTACTTATGGTTACTGTTAATAATTATCAGCTTTATTTACAGTCTGGCCTCTTTTAGCTTCCAGTTACACATAGATGAGATCTCATTATAGCCTCTGTTTCTTTTAAAGAACCATCTGCTCTCTGATACCTCTTTCCCTAGGTGTTGGTAGGCTGTGATTGAGTTCCCTCTTGACTGCTGCTTGGATACAGTCTAAATGAACTGCACTTCCTTGGTGTTTCCCCCTAGGTGGAATCTTCTGGACCTTCAGCTGTTGCCATGCCTTTTTCAATAAAGGGACCTTGCAGTTTCTTTTTCAAACTTTATGTCAAGTGACTACAGGAACTGATTTCCCAGGAATAGTTTCCCTGCTGATGCATATTATGGGAATACTCCTCCCACTTCCAGTCCTGTTTGTGAAACCAGTGATCTCATTTTTTCTGTAGTGCTGCACTGACAGCTTGTGCTCTCTTAGTGATGTGCTGTGAGCATCAAGTCCATTTCATGTGTGTTGAAGCCATAACACAGATCTGCCTTCACAGCATCTGGGTGGGGTGTGAGGAGAAAAATTTGGACCTGAGAGAGAGAGAGAACTACTTTATTTGACCACAGTGCTGCTTCTGTAGATAACTTTCTCCTACCTTAAAAGAAAAACATCATAATCTTATATAGGACACTTAATGTTATCCAACTTCAAGGCTGTAAATCCAGCTACCACCTCAGTCTGTGCCTGACTCCCATGTATATAAAGGTGACAGGTCTTTGTTTCTGTCTTAGTAACTTTGATAGTGATGCAAATTGTCTGTGAGTTTTATGTGGACTCCGTGCTGTCAGAAAGGGGATGCTGGTATGAGCAATGATCATTTATTATGAAAAAAGCTATTTCAAAAAGCTATTTCTTCTATACATTGTAATTACTGTATATCACTGCTGCTCATCTTTGCCCCTTTATTTAATTTTCCCTTCCTGTCACTTTAAAAAGGACCCCAATGTTTGGTAGTCAAACAGTGTCTCTTTTGTCACAGCAGTTCTGAGGGCTTCGGTTTCATTATTTGCGGTGGGAGCGTTTGTGCTGGGAGGGGAAATGCCAGCTGGAAAATCTGTAAGAGGAACTGTTTGTCGGTGAATGTGGGCTCTCACCTCCCAAAGGACAGAGGGGGAGAGGTAGAGGCGTTGGAGTTCAGCACTTCAGGCGTAATAAACAGGGCTTGTGTCTGACAGGGAGTGTTGTGCGAGCCCAGAGCGGGGCACTGAGAGCCATCTGAGCCCAGGGGATAGAGGGGGAAGCAGTTATTTCTCCAGAAAGGTCCAGTTTGCCTTTGGGAGGCTGTAAAGGCTCAGACTGCAAATCTGGTGACACTGAACTGCCTTCCCTGCAAGCAGCATGTGCAGCAGCATGCCCAAAATGTATCAGCAGCCCTTTTGGGCTCACGGTGCAGAGGTGCTTCTCTGACACATCAAGCAGTAATCTTCCCCACAAACAACTTGTGAGCCTCTTCCAAGAGGAGCTTTCCCTTTGCAATTAGCTGGCTCCCAGTTGGCAGCTGTTCTGTGGTGGAGAGCACCCCTAGATCCTCCTGCTCCATGCATAGAGGCACTCCCCTCAGAGGGAGGGTTCAGGTGAGGATTGAGCATTTGTGCAAAGGCCAGCTTTGCACACAGGGACCCTTGGTGCAGTTTAAGCACCGTCTGAATCAAAGTGTGTCATTAACATGTGGTGAGTTGAGCCTGAGACTGCAGATGGTTGTCCATGGCATGTCTGCACAGAAGCCAGGTGGGTGGTGCATTCAGCCCTGTGGTGCATGGTGACAGTGTAAGGTCTGTCATGCTCCAGAAGGAATTAGTTGAAGCCCTATTGTTTGAGTCTGTAACACAGCTGAAGAGGGAGGTTATTTAAATACACTTGGCTGGAGAACCCTTTGACTCATTAGGGAGCTTCCTGCATTGCCATGTTCAGAGAGGGCTTTTCTGATACCTGTGCAGAGCACTTTGATAGGCTGTGGTCTCCTTAAATTTTCAGTTTTGTCTTTCTCTAAGTTGCTTTATCTGTTGCTTGAACAGTGAACTTCAAGGAGGAGGCAAAAGCTGCCTCTTCATTCTGGTGGTACAGCTTAGGATCTATCCCTTGATACAGCTAAGGATATATCCCTTGAAGATTCCACAGGTCTTATTTGCACACTGGTTTGAAATGACATTCAGTGCTGCATCTGTGTTCTGTGATGGAGATCTGTAAGGGTGGTATGGGCTTTTATTCCCCTTAAAGATTGGGTTCAGTGGCACTCCCTTCATGTGGGCTGTTTACATAGTGGTGCTATCTTACTTTTTACTGCAGAGGAAAAAAAAGGTGAAACCCATGTTGTTTTTCTGGATACTTGCATACTCTGTAGTTAGAGGAGTGAGGGTGAGATGCAGAGTGCATCTCTCATTTATTTAAAAATGCTCAGTAAATGCACATACAACCTAGGTATCCAGCAATGAGTGTCTGTGTAAACTCTAATGAAGAGTGCTGAAAAGAATGTGGGGAGAAAGGGACACACAAAAATAACATTTTAGTTATTTTTTAAGTCCTGTTTTTCTGTACATCTGTCAGAAAGGGTGAAGTTTAGTCAATGTTGGAGAAGATCTACTTTTTCACAGGGAAGGAGATGATATGTTGGACAAGATCAAAGAATTAGTTGGATAGAAATAGAAAAAGAAAAGCAAAACTTTCTAGGAACTCTTTTTGACCTTGTTTTCCACTTTTCCTACCCTGCCTTTTCCATAACATATACATAGAACATGAAAAGAAGCAAAAGGTTTCTGAGAGATATGAATATCATAGAAAGCTGCACATGATCTTCTTAAGAGACTATGCAGAGTTTTTTATATCTCTTTATAAATACAGATATATTAAAAATGTTTTTTATAAACACAGAAAGATCTTTGGTACATATGTCACAAACCCTGGGTGGGTGGCCGTGATGAATGGGTTTTTTGGATGCCTGAGTTGAAACTCTGATGTTTAACTTGCAGCAGTGGTAGATGCTCACAGCCCAACCTGCAAGCTCAATGCATACTGGATTTTGATCAAGTGTAGTAACAGGGCTAAATCATCTGAAAAATCCAATTCCACTTGTCTCCAGCTGACCATTTTAAATTACTGGTTACTTTTTTGGCCTCAGTTTCTCCATGTCTCACTTGAATTTTCAGCTCCACTGTGAAAATGAATTCAGGTTGTGGAGCATTTCCCTAGGAGGGAGTTAAATAGCCCTGTGGGAACGAAATTTGAATTGTATTTGGTAAAGGAGAAGTGAGGCTGTGCATGGGACAGTGCAAAGAACAATGCATGGAATACCTTCTCTGTTAGTGAAGCACCATGCATTCTGCTTGCTGGATAAAGCATGGGTTCTGGAGAGAAATTGCTTGGTCTTGTTATTAAAACGTTCCTATTTTTAGATGTGTATGATGTGCAAAAGGACACTGGGTTAAACATTCATGGGTATTTCTTAATACCTGGGTGCTCTGTAACCTGAGTGTTGAGTTCACATGTGCAGTTTACCAGCAGTAGTGCCTTGCACGTAGAAGTGTTGGCTGGGATTTTGCTAAGTGCTGTGTGGACTCCCTAAATTACACGTTCCACGTGCCAAAATGCCTAGCATTCATGGACTTACGAAAGTGTAGGTGAAGGGGAATGCTGCTCATCTGAACAGTCATTGCATGGTAGAGTTCTGAGGTTTGTAGAAAATTTCAGCTGGGGAGGGAACCAGCAGCCAGGATCACTTACTCACCAGTGAACTGTTTTGAAGCCTGAGGAGAGATTTTTAAATAGAGCCAAAGTGACAACACTTAGGATGTGTATTTTCTTAGCCATTTAGAGAACTAAATCTCTTGTTTCAGCTTTCTTCTCTCTACATGTGAGAATATTGCAGCATATTTCGTTTCACCTTCGAGGATGCAGTGTTGCCCTATTAATTTTTGTCTAGCATTAGTACCATCATGAAGATTATACTCTCAACTTCTTGTTTTGGACTGTGGCTCAAAAGGTCACGTGTACCTTCTGGATTGTGGCAAATATAAATATAAACACCTCTAGCTTCTTGACACCAGTCATTTACTCTTGCCACAGCACATCTTGCTTGGTTTGGAGAAGACTCTTACCTCTCTTTTCCTTCCAGTGGGTCTCTTGAGCCAGCCCCTGTTGTCCTTTTCATTTCACTATTTCACATGCACCTTCTTGCTTGTTCTTATTGTTCCATGAAACCTCTCTCATGGTTCTCTATAATTCTGTATCAGAAATACTCTTGTCTTGGAGGGTGTGCCATACCTGTCTCTATGACCACTGATCTATTAGCCTGCTCCATTTTTCCTCTTTGCCTAAGTTTTTCTGATTTTGTGTTAAATTTCTCAAGGGCTTTGGGAGGAGGGTTGCCACTTTGCTCTTCTAGTGCAGTGCTTGGCAGAGTACACTGATTTGCTAAGGAACTATCATAAGAGTAAACTAAGAATGATTTTCAGATGATTTCAACCTGCTATGCTTAGGAAGAGGAGAGAGTGGGAAATGTTCCTGCAGCTCCCAGGGGGTGGAGGAGGGGTTTGTTGATGACTTCAGAAGCTAGAATGTGTCAAAAGAAAGTAACTTGTAGCACAACACTCTCTGATCCTGCTTGGGAACGTGCAACAGTGACTTGGGAAAAGTGGTGGGCAGGAGAGTATCAAGGTGAGATTTGACCAGTCCTCCATCCCTTCCTTTAACAGTCCTTCAGGATTTTTCATCTGGAATGACAGCTGTCACCATGCATTGTAACAGGCAGTGTCAAAGAAGTGCCAGCTGCAGTTCTTCAGAATTATCTCAGTGCTAAACTCAGCGTGCTGCTATCGCTGGAAACCATCTGTAACCCTCCAAACTGGTTAGACTGGCTCAAATCCTAGAATAACTCTGAGCAGTTTATGCAGATCTAAGTGGTGATGGCAGGGATGTCAGGTTAATCAGCAAAGTCAGCTTCCAGAGGAGTAAAATGATGGATTCCAGAGGAGTGAATGACCAGCCACAGGCCAGCATATCTTGCTTTCTTAGAGCAGCTGAATATTTGTGATGAGTCTGGGGATTAGGGGTGATAAACATCATACAGTGCAGCCTTAGAGGCCATGCCCTGTTTTGCTGGTCACCCATGACTGGATTTCCCTTCTGTTTTCATGATGATACAAATTTGGGAAAATTAAGGGCTAATTACTGGCTTCACTAATAGCTCTCAATTATCCATAGCCTTCACAATAGTGCTGCCCCAAGGGTAGCTTGACCCAGAGGTGCAAGAGGCAGCAAGCAGAGGCTCTCCGTGATGTGGGGCCAGTTTTGACACAAGTTATTCAAACAGGCATTCGAAAGCTGCATTTACCAAGGGATTCTGGATTTCCAGGCAGATACCACTTTAAAGCTTTTACATGAATGATGCACACACAGCAAGCTGGGAGGGAACTGCACTTTTGTGTTTGTGAGTAGAGAGGCTCAGGGAGGGCTGAAAAAGAGCGATGTCCTCTCCCCTGAGTTAATATTTAGACAAGCCTACCTATTTTTTTCCCATAAATACTTCTATTTTTGCATTTTTGCATTTCCCAGGAAGCTTTGGGAGTATGCTCTCCAGAAACTTAAATATGGTGTTTAGCCCTTGCTCTGCAGTTAAATCTGGCAGAGCTACTGGCCTTGCTGTTCTTGAGCTTCTGATTACAGGATACATATTATTCAGTTTTAATTCCTTGGTGTGTCTTTACTCAGATTACCTCCTTCCTTGCCAGTGGTGGAGGTTAGGTCCCACCACAGAGTAGTCAGTAGCAGTGGAGATGTACATTCTTGTCCCTTCTTCCAGGCACTCAGCTTCTGCCCAGTGCCTGTGTGCTCTGTGTGTGTGTGGTCTTAACAGCAAGGACACACAGCAGCACAGGGGCTGTAAGCCCTCTCTTATTTTTGTTACCTGTTTGCAGCTGCACTCTGTTGACATCTCACCAGCTTGATACCCTCAGATGTGAATGAAGGGTCTTGTGCAGCCTTGCAGAGTGCTGGGGGCACAGCCACAGCCCCATGGCTGCCTCACTCAGTTAATTCAAAGCTCTCTTGCTTTTTGCCAGCCCTACAGTGTATGTTTTAGCACTCTCTCTTTTAATTTCGTATATGCAGTAAAGAATCTGTTTGAAGGCAGTAGAAAGCTTTGAAAGAAAGATCAGCACTCTTTTCTTTTATGTATATTTGCTTTCAGATTCCAGCTGCTCTCTTTAATGGGTATGCCTCTCACAACTTCTGCTCTGTCTTGAGGCAGAGGACTGTGCCACGAGCAGTTGGTTGGGATGCTGTGCCCCTGGTATAGGATATTCTCCTGCAAGAGGAAAGACTAAAGTCTTTCAGTTGGAATAGGAAGTTTTCTAAGGCAGAATTACAATTGCCAAAAATGCATTTGATTATGTTGTATTTTTAAAGTGAGTTGTTAATAGCCTTGTGGAATTGTTTCAAATGTTGAGTCTTTCCAAGTTCTTGGTCCCCTGTTACACTTCAGACCTGGGAAAATAAGTAATTTTTCAGCAAGTCAGTGAATGGAAACGGAATGGAAATGGGGAGCTAAACTTACCATTCCAACCTTATTCCAGTTCTTGACAGTGCTGGGCAAACATTTCAGCTTTGTCTAGGAAAGGAGTTACATGGCTTTCTCTTGACTAGTGAGCTTTCAGTAAGTGGAGTTAGGGGATAATTCCACAAACACGATGCACTTTTCACTGCTCCCAGATAAAATACACATTCTGTGCTGTGACTTCCCTGAGGCTCTGTGGAAGAAATTAGCATGATCACCATGGCACTGATGCTCCTGTGAAATCATCAAAGCCTATATCCTCTTTTACATGTACTAAATGAATCCTTGGGGGAAAAAATGAAGTTAAGGGTGTGACAAATAATTTGTTCTTAAACGTATAATCTCACCATTTGAGCTATTTACTGCCTGCAAGCAGTAGAAGCAGCAGAAGTCTGGCTAAAGGCTATCTCTAGAAGGAGGAATAAGCCTGAGTCAGCAGGCATTAGCCTGTTTAGGACATGGCTCCCTGGCTGCTTTACCCAGTGGCTTGTTTAGTCTTGTTTTGTTTAGTCTTGTTCTGCTACGCATTAGCAGCTTTCAGCAATGTACAGTGATTAGTGCTCTGTGTCTTTCCTCGCTGCTCCTCTGTGTATCCTGGGGCTAGGATTAGGTTACAGCCCTGAAATGCCATGGTTGTCTGCATTGACTGAGAGCTGAATAGCAAGGGCAGAGTTTTGTTGATAGACTAAAATGTCTTCTGTGTTTGTTTCCCTTCTCTGGAGGAGGAATGACATTATTTTCATTTGTAGTCTTTCTCTTTCTGATCTAAACATGTGGTGTTCAATTTCCTTTCCTGGCAGGTGACCTGGAAAATGAGGAATGGTGTCTGGCTACGGAGTTTACTCCAGCTACAATAAAGACTGAGCCAGGGCTGTGTGAGACATCAGGCCTTGCTCCCTCAGTCAGTCTCACCGTCACGGCCACGTCGCTGGAGGGGGAACAGCCTGACCTACACACAGATGCCCTGGTACTGCAGACTCTGTTCTCTCTGCACACTTAGTTGCAGGTTCTCTTTAGGCTGCATGCCAGTGTTGCCTCCTTGGTGCCAGAGTTTGGCAGTTCAGGGTGCACAGTGCAGTTTGCTTTAATGGTTTTTGATGTTTTCTGGTGTCCCACTATTGCTCTAAGAGCTTGTGTTTCCAAATGCTTATCTGCATCTTTAGCTCTTAATGGTTGCATATACAACTTTGTCTTCTATGCTAGCCCCAAAAGCCTGGGGCTCTTGGATTTGCAGAAATATTTGAATAGTTTCTAATGAACGAGTTGCACCGGAACTGACTAATCTATTTGCTCTATCAAGCCTGTGACAAGCTAAGTGTCTTTCATAAGAACTTGCTTGAATGCTGCTGTGCCTTCCCCTAAGCAGAACAAGATTCCTTGTTTGGATTGACTGGAGATTTTCCCTGTTTGCCTGCAAAGTTGCTTTTGCCAGATATTTGAAGCTGTGACATTTCAAGCTGCTGCTGCTTCCAGACCAACCAGCCTCACAAGGAGCTTTGTGATGCTTTTCTGACCACAGCTGGAGCAGCCAGTGGGCATTCTAAAGAGCTTGGTTTGGCTGTGGTTGGGTTAAGGAGAATGAACTGCAGCAGCTGGTGGCTCACCAGGGTCCCCAGCCAGTGAAGCAAGAAGCATGGCTGTTGTCAGCCCCCAAGATGTCAGTCCAGGCTGGAGGGAGTTGATATATGCTGTAAATAAATGTTTCCACTTGGATGTGGATGTGGAAATTATTCTATGAGAAACTGAAAAAAGCTAAGCACAAGTTTCCCATAATTTTCTCCTAGTTTGAATGTGCTGATCCCAGGACATAGTCCTGCTGTAGCTTGGGATGCTGTGATTTGCAGAGTGTTGGGACTTGCTGGTGGCTCACTGCTGTTGCATGGATTAGTTACACAGGTTACTGAGAGAGATTTTGGCTGCAGTTAACCTGCTGGTGTGCCAGACTGGCTTCTTCAGGCCTGGGACTGTAGCACACAGGCAGGCTCTGGGCAGCAGCTTGGCAGCCTGATGCCCCAGCCTTGCCACTGGGGCAAGCCAGGTGTCCTCCAAATTTCACTCAGCAATGTCTATCTCTCTTCCTGCTCCTCAGCACCGTGAAAGGAACTTGGGTCCCAAAATCTGGTGCTCAGCACCTTGCTCTTGCTCCCAGCTGACAGTGGCTCCCAACAGGCTCTCCCTGACCCTCAGGGGTGTTTCTGTCCTTGCTCAAACAGAGCGTGCAGTCCAGCAAATCCTAGCAGCAGCTCTGTTGCTAAGAGAAGTAATTTGAGTGGGTTACATGTTAGCTTTCAGTCTGAAATGTCATCTCTGAGGCGTAATCTTTTATTTTAGCTAAATATAGTAGTAAGAAAAGCCATAATGGGAGTAGTCAGGGCAGTATTCTCTGTAGCCTGGTTTAGCAAACTGTGTGAAGCAGTTAAAGCTTTGCCTGTGGCAGAGCAGGAGGAGAGGAAACCTCTCCATTTATGGAGAAGTAATCCTTGTGTCCTTCTATTAAGGTTTTTAAGATGTGTACTCCAGGTTTTCATGCTGTTCATTTTTCTTTTCTAGATGAAACCACTGACTCAGAAAGTTCTTCCAGAGATTAAATTGGAGCCCCATGAAGTGGATCAGTTCCTGAACCTCTCTTCTAAGGAAGGTCTGTTAAATAACAAACAAAAATAAAGGGGGAGATTTCCAGAAAGTACAATAAATGTACTTTACCCTGATTAAATTTTTGGATTTCTTGTTCACCATGTTAGTCTTTAGGCTGAAGCTGTTGTTTTATAGAGATTCAACTCAGGCTACTGAAGAGCCAGAGTCCCTCTGAGCCTTTATGTGATTTTTTCTTTCTTTCTTTCTTTCTTTTCCTCCCTCTCTTTTTCATCACAAAGAAAATGATCCCTTTTCCTCTGTAGGGTATTAATGATTGTACTGAAGGGAGCTTGAATTATTCAAGTACAGGATTATTTAGGATGGAAAAGAAATTGATTTCAGGAGATTTAGTTAAGATATAAGAAACTTCACTCTTAACCTCTGATGCAAAAGCAGGATATGAGTTTATATGAAAATAAAAAGGTAGGTGAATCTGTTTGTAGCATATTAGTTTTAAGGACAATCATTATCTCTTTGTATTGCACTCTAAAGTGGAAGGAGGAGCAAAGATCCCTACCCTGAAAGCTAAACACAATTAAAGCCAAGAAAACTTTGGAAGAGCCAAATATTTAGTGTGAAATCTGAGCAGATAACTGCATTTCAGTTAGAAACACTTCATACTCTGTTAGTGAATTCATTTCTGTGGGTAAGTAGTACTGCTCTAGGGAGAGAAGCAAATGATGTAGCAGGTGGATAAAGGGAGGCTGTATTCAGCTCAGGTGTAGATTTGTTTAGTCACTTTGTAGGATTAAGAGCCTTTCTGTTTTTGAAGTATGTTTCTTCTTCTGGCAACTGCAAGAGCTACCATGTGAGACAAAAAGAGTATTACAGATTTTTTTATTAATATTTTTCTTCTCTCCTCCCTCACTACCCATTTGATCTTTTCAACTCAAATTTGCAAAGCATAACAGAAGTGGAAGGTGGCAAATTAGCCCTGTATCTTCCTACTTCAAAATTCAATGGCTGTACATTTAGCTCAGAGAAAAAGTGACTTAGTTATGGCTGTTTTGAGCATCTACTAAATTGTTCATTTAATAAGTGTAGGTGAGACATGCCCTGTTTCTCTCTGTCCAGACCCATTTGATCATAAGCAGCACTTTGTCAATTCTAGAGCAGGTTCTTTTGGCTGCAGTTGAGGTTATCTTATAGCCCTGGATAGACAGTGTGAGAGAGGTTCCTGTGGCTGCCTGTGCTGCTCCTGCTCCATCAGTGCATTGAAGCCTTTGCTGTCACTAGGTTGTCAGTCCCTTCTCAGCTGTGCCAGATCATGTCCTTAGGAGGCCTTTCTCTTCTTCCTGATCATGTAACTCCTTGGATGTGGTCCCTTCCCTTGCAAATACTGGCAAATTGTTTAATCCATGGCAAAGTTAGAAAATACTGTTGTTTTTGGAGAGAAAGTATGCTGGCTCAGAGCCCCTCTGTTAATTTCCCAGGAACAGGGATCTTGTACTTTACATTATACATGAACCTCAAAGCATTTGAAGAAACTGAAGTGTAGGTAGAAGTGACTGGAGCATATGCACAGAGCCCTGTTTTGTCTGTCAAACCTAAAGATAGCTGCTGCATTTCATTCCTTCTTTGGAGACCTGCATGCTCCAAACCTCTTCCAAGTTGCCACTTTTGCCTGATCCATTTTTTAACAGACGCTCCCAGTCTTGGAAACTGCGCGGCGCTGGCGGCTGTCGTGGCAATTTAAACCAACACCTGAAACCCTTGTGTTGCTTCCTGTCTCTCTTGCCATGTAGCAGTGGATCCCCTGCATTTGCCTCCCACCCCTCCGAGCAGCCATGGCAGTGACTCCGAAGGGGGGCAGAGCCCAGCCCGGTCCCTCCCTCCTTCCAGCCCGATCCAGCTCCAGGCCACGGCTAAGGTTGCATCACGCACCGCCTCAGTGCTCTCCAATTCCCCTCTCCTGACTGCACCACATGTAAGTTCAGCTGGCTTTCTCCACCATTTATCTGTCTTTTTTTTTTAATTTTTTTAACTTTTTTAATTACTGGTTTTGACAGAGATTTGCTTTCAGTTTTTGTTTCGATGAATTCATCTCTGGTCAAGACTGCAGATCCAGTAATTCTTGCTCACTGGTCTGTTCTGTTCCCACAGGGGACAGCATGTGCCTCTCCTCCAAGTTGAGGCAGGGTTCACTGGTGTTATTAGGTTTATCCCATCATGGACTGTGTTTTGCCTTAGGGCCCAGCCCTGCTGGGTTGACCAGTCTCTGGTAGATCTGCATCTGTCTTCTTGTCATGTCATTAGCAAGTGGTGATCTTTAGGGAGGGATTTTCAGTAGTGTTTCTCACATGTCTCTTTCCCTGTTTGAGCCAAAGGCAGTTTTACTGTTGGCCTCAGTGTGCACAGAGCTGGGCCAAGAAAAACAGTTTCGAGAGAATCCTGTCCCAGAGGTTGAACTCTGAATGGGTTACCTGAAAGGTCTTCCACACATTCCCAAATGCAGGAGGCAGCTCTAGTAGGCCTAGTCCTCTCTGAAATGGGAGACCTGCTGCCTCTTTCCCTAACAGCCTTTTCTTCTAGGACTATGTGCACTTACTGTTTTATTTTATTTCATTTCTGTGACCCTTGAAGAAATTACAGGGGACTGGCCCCCTCATCCTGACAGAGGAAGAGAAGAGGACGCTGATAGCAGAGGGCTACCCAATCCCTACCAAACTGCCCCTGACAAAAGCAGAGGAGAAAGTTCTAAAGAAAATCCGCAGGAAAATAAAAAACAAGGTAAATGTTAGTTAGTTTTTCTGAGTGGTTCCTTCTTGTCCTTCATCTTAAAAAATGCTGCAGAATCCTGCAGTAATGGTCTGTGGTACTGTTGAATGCTGTAAGTTGTCTTTTAACAAAGTGCTTTTCTTTGTTCCTAAACACATCCATCAAGTTGTCTGTCAGTGTGAGTGTGCCTCAGAGTAGGTATTTACCTGACCCCATTAACAATAGAGTATTTAGCAGGCAGGGTATCAAGTTGCTGTGGCTTGGCTCCATTTAAAAATCAGTACAATCCCACCCTTATGGAAGGCAAAGAGCTCTGTATTTGCATGGTGAGGAAGGTGTTCTTTCCTGTTTCCTGTTTGAAAATATGGTGTGTATTTCAGTGCACTATTTTTTTGATCACTGAATTCAGTGACTTGTAAAGTTGATACCAAGGATGCCAAATGCCCTATAAGTCTTTTTTTTGCTTCTGACATGAGAAAGATCCTCGTGATAGAGAAAAATGCAATTTTTTTCAGACCTGGCCAGCTCAGTTGTTCTAGAGGATTTTAGCACATTTTTCATGGTTACTATATTCTGCTACTGGTTTTACAGTTAGAGGTATAAATTTGGACACACTAAATTGGAATTTCATGCTGTAATGTGTTTTTTTTAAATTCTCTGGAGTGATTTTGTGTGTTTCATGTACCACTTACGTAGAATCAGAGTCATTTATATTGGGGAGAAATCTGGAGGTCCTTTGGTCAAAGCCTTGGCTTGGGAAACAGTGTCAGCTTAGAGCAGGTTGCTCAGGGTCTTGTCCAGTCACATTTTACTGCCCTGAAGGGTGATGAGTCCCCTGTGTCTCTGGGCACCATGTTCCCATATTAGTCCACTCTTGTGGTAAAAACAAATGAATAGAATCCCTAATGTGTGATTGGAATTTCCTCTGCTGCTACTTGTATTTGATGCTTCTTGCCATTTTACTGTGTGCCTCTGGGAGCTCTGACATTGTCTTTGCTGCCTGAGATAGTTGAAGGCAGCAGGAGGATTCCCTCCATGGCCTTCTCTCCTTCAATCTGAATAAGCCCAGCTTTTTCTGCCTTTCCTGAAATGTCATGTGCTCTGGCATGCTTATTATAGCAGAGATGTGCCTCTGGGCCTGCTTCTGTACATCCAGAGGATTTATTTCTGAGCCAGGGACTGCATTGCTGTACTCAGCTGTGGTTTTGCAGCCACTGAACAGAGGGGGAAGAGCCACTGCTCTGGACCTGCTATCTCCAATCTCATTGATGCAGACCCACGTTTGGTTGGCTGTTTTTCCAGCAGGGGCATGCTGCTGACAGATGTTTGACTTGTTCATCAGGACCCCATGTCCTTGCCTGCAAAGCTGATACATTCTAATACATTCGTGGGATTTTCCTCTCCCAGATGCAGGACATCATCCTGGGATCATCTTTTAGTATTTGTCCTAGGATGTTCTCTCCAGATGAAACTGATTCACTTTTTAAGGTTAGCAGGGAATGATCTCTTTTTTTTTGTGTGTGATTGAAAGGAGGTGTCTTGCTTCAGGATGTGGAAATAGATCAAGTCAGTGCTTTCCTTGCCTGGAATAGAAATGAGAACAAGACAGAGGCTTGAATCTAATAACATTGGGGCTTTTTACCAGTTTATTAATTCGTCTCTGATGCTTTTGTTTTCTATGCAAATATTTAGTGTTTTTCCTCCTTTTTCCTTAGATCTCTGCCCAGGAAAGCAGAAGAAAAAAGAAAGAATACATGGACAGCCTGGAAAAAAAGTAAGCCAACCTCCTTCCTGTTTCAAGCAGGCCAATAGCATTAGTTGTGGGACTGGGAAGGGATCCAGCTGTGGCTGCTGGGACAGTTCCATGCACAGAGTGCCAGCTGCCATCTCGTGGCAGTGGCTGAGAAAAGGCCCTGCTCCTGGCAGCTGCTTGCCAGGGTCAGGACTGTGCCTGCCTGCAGCAGGTCACAAACGTGCCAGCAAACACTTCACACCTTAAATTAGGCAAGACTCAGCTGCGTTGGCCTTAGCTTCAGGCAGCTGTCTTGGCCTAGTGGACAGGCAGTGTTCAGGGAAAGATGGATCCAGAGTGAGTAAATTCTGTCTTCTAGTGGAGATGAAAACAGAAGTAGGAAGTGGGTGAGTCAGGACTGCCTGGGAAAATAAACAGGACTTGGGAAAATAGCATGTGACCCATCGACTTCCTTAGCAAGCAGGAGCCAAACCCCCAGTTAGTGATTTATATCCCGAATTAATCTTTCTTCCAGGAGATGAATATTCTAGTATTACTCTTATGCAATTCACCAGATGGTTCTGTTAAAACCCTTGTACCATCTTTGGTTATATCCTGGATATAATTTCCATTTTTTTCTTGTCTCTTTATAGCTGTCTTTCTTCCTCAGAGTTACTCTTGTGAAATTCCACCTCATGCACTCCAGATATCAAGGCTATTTTCCTTTTGCCTTTTTTTTTCTTCTTGAAGCTATTCTGGATGGTTCTGTTTGTCTTCTTAGGAGTCACATATTTTACTTGGACCTCTTACATCTTATATGACAATCTCCTTTAGTTTGGGGATTTCCAGGGATGCTTGGGAAATGGGCACTATCTTGGGACAGTCTTGAGCACTGTCTTTAATCTTGTGGCTTATTAACCCTCATAAACTTGAAATTTGAGGCTCTGATTTCAGAAGCATGGCATTTGCCAGATAGCTAATTCAACTTCTGCTGTGTGTTTCACACTGTGAAGTGTGATTAAATATTAAGACTGAAGTTCATTGGTGCAATGTTTCTTTAAATGGAGGCAAAATCATAGAGCTCTCAGTGAAAGCAAGTTTGGCTTGTTTTACAAATCACTTGAATAAATAACTGATGTTTTTATATTTCTCTTTCATTGTGCTGTCTCCAGAGTTGAGACCTGCTCAAATGAAAACAGTGAGCTGCGTAAGAAGGTTGAGGTCCTGGAGAACACTAACAGGTAAGGTATGGAGATCACCAAACAAAACTTGGTAGTGGGATACTGCCAGGAAAAGTGAAAATCCGGAGATTAAGAGATCAACTGAAATGTGAACAGTAGCTGTGTCTGATGGGGTTCATGTCAGAGAGAGATGTGGAAGGCCAGTTATTGTGACTGCAGTGGGATGTAAAGCAGGGAGGTTTTGATGTCATGTCTTAAAGTGTCTCCCCAGCCTGTGCTGTGCTTGAGAAACCTTTTGGTTTCTCAAGAAGAAGAAACTCTTCTCTGATTTCTTCCACTGCCCAAGGGAATGTAATTAGTAAAACAAAACAAAATAAAAGCCCTACAGTCCAGCTCTCCCAGTTGTCCTTATTTAGTGAAATTTTGCCAAGAAGTCTTAACCTGAGACATAACACTTAACAAAACTTGGTAGTGGAAACTCAAGAGTCATTATTAGTTCCTTATGCACTACTAGATGTCATTGCAAGTATTGTGCACCCTTCTAACTATCTCATACTCCAGAATTGCCTTCATTTGGAGGAGTAAATCACCTTCTTGCTTCTTTGTTTCTGAAGAAACGGGTGACTCAGTGGTGGCTTTTTCAAAGGACACATGGCAGAAGATGTTGAATAGCTAAGCTTTTAATTGGGTGTTAGCTGAGAGTGTGCAGTGTCAGTCCTGGCTTATGCACAAATCCCAGTGAGTAGGTACTAGAAGAGCCCACTCTTAACACTTTGCAGTTAGAGGCATTTGCAGGATGGTTGAATATTACCAAGGAACATGATGGTGACACTGGAGTGTGGGAGGAGGCTGGGTTTTGAAGATAAGACCCACGATGATGGAAAATGGCCCTAGAGCTGATCTGGCAGCCAGTGCATTGCTAATTGAGTGGCATGTGTTGTTTCTAATCTCTGGATCCAATCTCTAATTTCATGAAGCCAGACCCTGTAGCACTGTGACTTGCTGGAGAGTGTCTCCCACACACTGCTCATGCATAAAGACATCTGCTGCTTGCTTGAAGAGAGCCAAGCCATTTCTATCGTCCTCCAGGATTTGACATAAAAGAACCAGGAACTATTCTGTAGGTGTGGAGTAGGGATGTCTCACCCAGAATCTGTCCCAGAAGGGACTGAAGCCAACTTCTCTTAAGAAAATGAGTTCCTCTTATCCCCTTTGGGGCAACATGTTGTCAACCCTGGAGTTGTTCTCCCCAGTTAAGATAAATTTGGAGAGCTGTTTTCATCTCGAAGCTGTTGAGGATGCATTCATAAGAACAGCTTTGTTGATGTTGTCCATCCTTTCAGAAAGGACCTTTAGCATCTTATCTATTATTTATCTTAATTCTTTCATGCTTAGTGCTCTGAAAAGTTTTAGGTAAGTGATATCGTCTGCAAATCCTTCATACTTTGGCCATTTGGGGTGAGTTGCATTGTTTCCTCCCCTCTGCAATAGCATTGATATTGATCTGTAATCTCATGCAGAGAAGCAGATGTTTGTCCTTCTGCACAGAAATTCTTGTCATTCATGGCAATGCTGTTTTGGCTATTTAGATATCAACTAAAATCTGCTAAGGCTTGCATGTGAAGTACTGAGCAATTTGTTAAAGTGCCTGCTTTCATCAAACCTCAAAGTTTTGTAACATGTCATATTAAGAGAGTTTCCCACCTTAGCTCCAAAAAGCAACTTTTCCTTTTTATTGTATAATTGTGCAACTGTCTCATTCAGAGGATGGTTCCAGGCCCTGGTTTAATGTACATTATCCACATCCTATGATGAATTCAAAATGTCTCATTTCCTCATTGGTATTTGCACAGAACCTTGGCATGACTTCCAGAAACTGTTCACATGTTTCAGAATTTGACAGCATCCTGTAGCTGGAACTTCCATCTCCTACATACAGTCAGGAATCTAAGTTCGAAGCAGTGGTGGTCAAAATTATTTAGTGTCAGTTTGGTGTGTCTGATGCCCGGATTTATATTTTTAGGATTTTATTTCTCAAAGTACCCAGCACAGTTATGCACACGTGTATCTTATTTAATATACCCAAAGCATAGCCCCAGTTGACTTTAGCTGTAACTTTGAGTGTTCATTGCAGTAAAAAATTGAAGACCTTGAACATATTATCTAAAAGTAGATCTACAAACCAGAGCTGTTCTCCCATTGTGAAAGATTGTAAGAGTGGAAGAAAGATAACGGGAAAATAAGAGCTATGATTATGTTAAAACGATGCATTCATGTGTAAATGAAGATAAAGTTGGATTTTTACCTTGTTGAAAAATTGGGCTATAGTTGTTTACCTAAAAGTTCATGAACATATATTGCTGTCAGTCACTATCATGTTTGTGTAATCTAGTTGGATTGAGAGGAACTGAAGGACAATTTCCAAAACATACAACTATTGAACAGCAGTTGCAGTTCTTGTAATCAGTTGTTAAGAGTATGTTACTCAGTATTTAGAAAACATTTGCATAGAAACATACCTAAGATTTCAGGGAAACCCTACTTGCATTTCAAAATCTGTCTCCAAACTATAGAAACACTAAAACTTTTTTCTGATAAAAGTGTTCCTTCATTACTCTCAGTGATATGAAAAAATTTAGAAGATTTTTCCTTGAAAGCCAGCCTTAGCCTGAAAATGTGTGTCTAAAAAGATGTGATGTCAAAGGTGCAAGTGTGGTCAAAAAAATTGCATCCAGGAGCATCTCCCTTGGTATCTTCACACATCTTAATAGACAAGGCAGGAGGCTGGGGATCAATATGCTGGAGTTTTTCATTCTCATTCTTCTGAGTGGGTGAGTGCAGCATTTTTGTCAGCTTTAGTATTAGAACACTAGCATATGTTACCTCTCCTAATTCATGTGACTCAATCCCTTATAAGAAACCCATCCAAGTTCCTTCCTAGGCAGTTTTCTCAAAACTAAGGAAGGACATTATTACATGCTTTGGTCTTGTAGCCACAAGTGAGCCATTGGTTTGAGTAGCACCTAAACATTTGGGATGCTGCTCTCTTAGAAAGCAAAGGGTGTGAGAAGAAGCTGGCACTGGGTATTGAACTGAGTTGTCCCAGTCACCAAGAAGGCTTGACCCAGTCACATTTTGGCACTGAGACCAAAGGCAGAAACTGCCAGAGGGTTGCAGACATTCTCAGACACCAGCGTTTCCTACCTGGGAGCCAGGTCTGTTTGGGCTTAAAGACAATTCTGAAACATCTGGTTCTGAGCATGACATGTTGAGAAGTGCTTTTGCTTCTCACTTTGTTGAGTCTGTATTTGTAAGTATCTTGGTGATCCCTTTTTTTGGAGAAATGATAGACATAGGATCCAGTGCATGTGTGGTTGAGTGTCACATACGGACAATGAAAGTGGCTGCCAGAGTTGCTCCCATGGAGTTACAGTAGCCAGCTGTGTAGATTGCACTAACAGTCAGCTTAAAGGCAATGCACTGTGAATAAAAATGGGATATTCTTCCATTTCTCCAACCCCCAGTCATCTAAAGGTCGATTTGCACATCAGTCTGACCCACCAAAGGTTTATCAGCACCAAAGCTGCCAGACTTCACTGATTTGCTTGATTGTTCTTTCATTTGAGACTGGGATAAAGACATTTTACCAAATAATTTTCAAGGAGTAAAGGATCTAGGTTTAAGCTGCACTTAATTTCAGGTGACCCTTACAATATTTGATAAAGCTTGGCAGCCCTGGAGTAACTCCTTACTTTCAGACCAGCAGAACATTGGTTTTCATGCTGAAACATCTTTTATGAAAAATTGCTGGACATTTTCTTTGTAAGTCAAATGAGGGAAAATTGTGGTTTTAAGTGGTCTTTTAGTTAAAACCTTACTTTGAGATTTGTCCCCTTTCCTACAAATGGGACAGAGAGAGAAGGAATCTCTGTGTAAAGTTAAAAGACAGAATAATTTTTCTCTCTCCTTATCAGAATTA
>VZTB01011203.1:91216-159208 GCA_013397245.1 Thryothorus ludovicianus | reverse complement strand
TGTGAGAACTTCACCCATCTATTGAATAGCTTTTTGACCCTGACTGACTTGTCTCAGAACTTACTGGAAAATGCTGCAAAACTCAGTTTGCTCTCTGCAATATAATACTCAAGGAAAATGTCTAATGAACTTCTTCCACGCCAAATGGTGCTGGGATTTTTGTGGGAGATGTCAGTCCATCTGGTGCAAGGCATATCAGACTAGAGGCATCCCTGTAAGACCTGCCTTGTAACAAATCTTTTGGAAAGGTTTATCTGCCCTTCTCACATGGTTTAGGTTTATGCTTGGGTCATTCTGTGGTGTGTGTTGACTGTGAGTCCAGACTCACTACAATTCCACTCGGCAGAAATAAGCTGAGTGGTTTGCTGTCCCTGTAGCAAGGCCTGGTTGCTGTTCTCAGCTCCCATCATTTCTGTGTCAATTTTGAGTCAATTTTGGGCTTTATTTCTTTTCTTTTTGCACCAGGCACTTCTTTCTGATTGGTTTGGTGTTCCTTAGCTGATTACCAAGTTTCTGCAGCAGTAATTTCTCAAGTGCTGCAGTTCTGTTGGCAGAACCTGAGATTTGCAAGTATAAAACACCCTGGCTATGAAGCTGGCTCAGTGCTTGGTGTCCTCTCAGTCAGGAGCGGTGCAAGTCTGGGTTTCTTGCCTTAGTTTCCTTGCAGGACGATGCCCTTGGATGCTCACATCCCACTTTTGGGCTGTGTGACAGTGACTGTGGTGCAGCAGCCCTGACGTCAGAGGCAGCCTGAGTCAGCTCTGACGCAGGGGTGGCCGTGCATGAAGTGCCACCCAGGCTGCTCCCAGCTCTGTCACCTTTCTTCTCCCTGCCGGCTTTGTGCTGTGCTGCTGCTGCGAGAAGCTTTCAGCTGCTGAGAGAGTTCTATTTTTGTGTCTGCATTGATACAGATTTATTGAAATCAGCCAGGCTCCGAGCTATAAATAAGATGAAATGCATTGTGGTTGCTGAATGAATGTTGCAGAAGGGCATCCCGTTTGGCAGTGTATTTTAATGCACTTTTTTACGCAAGTAACTTATTTTTGGTCATGCCTGGCATCTACCAACAGCCTCCACTGTCCTGGATTTATTTAGAGCCATTGAAGCAGCAAATAATAGCATGACTTATATGGAGTAGTAATACAGAACTTCAGTTCAGGGTATGACAGGTGATAAAAGGCAGTTAGTACTGAAAGTGGTAGCCATGAACTTCAGAATTTAAATACAGATTCAGAGGTTGTTTCTCCAGTAAGGACAACTTAAAAGAGATAAATGTTTCTAAATATGCCATATTTCTGAAAATCCTTTGGTATCTTCTGAGAAACAGTCTATCAGTAGCTAATTCTCCACAGTTCTCACATATGCCAGTATGTCTTTGGCAGTTACATCTCCTGTGTTTTAAAATCCTTTCTTCTTTCCTGGGCTGTCCTTTATTCTAATATCTGGTTGGGGACATGGACACAAATCTGTGTAGTGGTTTAAGAAGTCACTATCCCTCAGTCAGGTACCTGGAGTGTCCTGCAGCTGTTGTCACCTCACAGTGGCCAGTAGGCACCTCCAGTTTCATTACTGGAAGAAGATTCTTCACACATTCCCACTGGAATGTGTCTTTATTTCTGCCACCACTTTTCACTTCCCAGGGTGCAGCCTGTGCTGCCACTGCTTTTAACCCCTTCCCTGCTTTTCCTGGGGACAGAAAATAAGCTCTTCCTGTGATGAGCTTATTTTTGATGTGTCAAAAAAAGGTATTTCCTTTCTGCTTGAATTTTCTGGTCAAATTCTTATCCAGTGCTGTTAAATTCCTTGTTTGCCACATCAGTAACAAAGATGATCTTATTTTAATGCAATGTGAAGTTAGTCTTGTCCAAAAGCTAGTGAGATCCAAGTTCCCCAGAGACTCCAGGAGCTTCAGATGTTACATCTTGATCTTATTCCTTGCCTTGGCAGTTCTATGTGATATTTTATTTTCCTGAGGAGATGAGCAAACTCCTAATGGCATTCCTGATCCTGCTTACCCTAAGGTGGGGTAGAGCCAAGCTGATGCTCATGCCCTGATACATGGACACCTGTTCACATATCTCACTGAAAATAAGGAACTGTTTTCTGCATCTTTTAACCCCAGACCTGGCAGATGTCAGCATCCAGTGGTTGGGGATGACTCTACTCCCATCAGAGCAGTGGCTCTCTGCTGTTGTTTTGGTCACCTGTGTGGGGAGTTTTGTAACAGTAGACTTGCTCACTCACCTTCCTGAACCCAGTCTCCTTCAAGAGAGTGTTCTTTTAAAACACAGATGCCAGCTGAGCCATCTGATGGGCAGAGAACCATGGCATTAGCAGTATGTTTAATTTAAATATAGGGGGGTTTAACTTTGCCTTATTGGGTACAGAAAGGGCTTCTTTCCAAAGTTTGAGGATTTTTTTTTTTTAATATTTAATCTCTAATTTAGATCAGTCATTAATAAGAATGTTCTGCTGGTAAAAATAACTCTGGATAATCTAAAAATACATTTGCAAATGCTTTTAAATACACTAGGACTTACCATTGCTAAGCTGTGGCAGCCAGTGTAGTGTTACTGGAAAACCAGTTGTTTTTCAGTCTGTTAATATTTGTTCAAACTGGATATAGCAGTGCGTGCTTCTCAGACTTGTAAGCAGCAGTGTTTATATCCAGAGATCCAAGCATTCTGGCAGCATTATTGATCCACACAGGAGCCTGGATGGATTCAGGCAGGGAAGTGATATGCAGTGGTTCCATTAGTCTCTGACAGTGCTCTCACAGGTATCACCTGTGCTACTTCACTGCTCCATTAAAGTGCCAGCTCAAAAATTGTTTCTAACAGGTATCTTGCAAGATCCTGTGATGTTTTCAGACTGGGAGGAATGTTCTTGGCAAAACAGAGCTGTTACCTTTTAGGTCAGGGAGAAGTGAAGGCAGAGGTGAAGAGTATCTTAGAGTCTACAATGGAGACTGCATGTGAAGCCAGGTAACCCTACACTTCTCTCCTGAGGCAACACACGTTCCCTTAGTTCTGAACCCTCTTAAAACCTGCGTAAGCAAGCGTCTGTCCTTCAGAAATACCCTGTGAAACACAATATTCAGTTGCTGAGCCTTTTATCTCTTCACAGCAGATAGGCAGAAGAGAGTAAAAATAGTGCTTGGCAGCTTGGTTGTGTTTGAGGACACAGAGTAAGTCTTTCTTGGTGTTCTACCCTCAGCAAAATGGTCCTTGCTCTGTGGGTGTGTTTTTTACTTGCTGCTACGTGGTTTAATTTTAACCTGCTGTACAGCATCTGGGCTTCAAGATAAAATAGTTCTTTATTGTTTGTCCTTGTTCTTAATGTGCAGACTGAAAACTTGAGCTGCTTACTGAAGCGCCATTTCATAACATTTGTCTTTGACCAAACACTTTCCCTCAAACTCTGTTTTATCTGAGATAACCGTTGCTAATTTCTGGTTGCCAAGACTGGCTTTACTGGAGCACAGAGAACTCCACAGTAAAGAAGAAGAATGATAATGAAGACATAGAGAGAATTAGTCCAAAGGCTACAGAGATAGCTGAGTTCATGTAAATAAAGTTGTTCATCTCCTTATATTGAAGTTGTCTCTGTATGCCAAAGCACCATTTGTAATTCACTCCTTAGAGCAATGCTTTGCTGCTTGACTGCACTTACAGCTTATTTTTCCATGCATCAGACTGAGAGGAGAAAGGGCAAATGGCAAATGAAAAAGCTGGCAAAGATGTTGAAAACTGTAACAGCAACAAAAGCATTCTTCAGAAGTGCCTTATTTTCTTATTCTAACATTCCCATATCTGTCCAGAGACTGCCCAGAGATTGTGGTGTTGCTTCCAATTCTTTGCAGTGTGATCATTTAACACTGTGTTGAAAATGAAATGAAAATCCACTAATGAAAATTGAAGTGTGGTGTAAATGAGAGGCTAAGTGGGAGTTCACCTGGGAGAGAAACACACTCTCAAAGGTCTTGCATTTGAGAATGTAATTTTTCAGGTCAGCCTGATACACAAACCTCTCCTGCATTGGCCTGCCAGTACAGCACAGTGGATGTGTAAGCTCTTGTGTACATCGGAAGGCACTGAGGGTCTGCTGAGGAGGTTTCACAGTTCCTGTAAGATTGGAAATTCTATTCTGAAAATAATCCAGTGAAGTATGATGGGTTATTTGAGAGTTTCAGGGTGTGTGTACCACAGTGAATTCTGCCCTGGGTATCTGTTTTTCTAAGCAGACCCAATATTCAGCATAGAAGTACCAAAACAGTAGCAAATGTTCCATTGATGTTTTTAAAACAGAGCAGCAATATTTGAGGTCAGTTTTCAGTGTAAAACGTGCCTTGGAAATTTCAGCCAAAGCTGCCAGCATCCTTTGAAAAGCACAGAGGGCTTGTTCTCTGGGATGTGGAAGGTGATGTCATTATGTGGCTCCTGCCTGCTGAATTGTTTCTTCAAAGCTATGAATGAACTTTCTCATTCTCTTTATTTCTTTCATTCCTCCTTGGTTTGTATTCTTTTTAGGGATGGTAATACAGTGTGGTGTTAGTCTTTGTAAAAAAACCCAAACCACACCTTAGTAGCTTTTTTCAAAAGCTGTAGTACAGCTTTTGATGGAGACTGATGCCAGTGTCTTCTGTGTGGTTCTGGATGGCAGCCTGGAGTTTCCCACTCTTGTATCCTTAATGCCTCTATGATCTGTGAGTTGGAGAGTGCAGATCATGCAGTCAGATTTATACAAAACTCTTGTTCTCTCTGTTTTGTGGTGGGCTGGTGCAGAAGGCTTTTGTTCTCCACAAACACATTTGCTAGGCTTAATTTGTGTTTGTTTCTTTGATAGGATTTTTCCAGTGAAAGATGTACCTGCAGATCCTGAAGCCCTCACAAACTGGCTGTACCAACGGTTCATTGAAAAGGAGGACCTCTTGACACATTTCTATGAAACAGGTAGGATGATACCTAGCAGAGAGAACTGTGCTTTGCTAATGACTTTCCTTACAAGGATCTTAGAATGGTTTAAGAATGTCTAAGCATTCTTCACATGGGTACAGGAGATAAAATTATTGCTATTATACGGTGTTTTATGTGGCAAAAAGTGTGATTAAAGAATTAGCTAGGAAATGTAAATTACCTGGGCAACATTAGAATTAGGGTAGTGTTTGGAAGCTGTCAAAACAGTAACACACAGTTCAGCTGTGCTGCTCTGGGATTTTATGGTAAAGACCCATGACTGAAAAAGTATGATGGGAAGGGCTTGTGGGAATTACATGGCACACATTCTCTGGAGCCATGATCTGCAGCCCCATGCATCACAGTTGTTGGTGGGAAGTGTTCAGTGTCTCAGATCAGCTGAGCTCAGCGTTCCTAGATGACTCTGTTAAATGAAGATGCTTCTTTTGTGAGATGATTTATTGCAAAGGCTGCTTTAATTTAGTTTTGAGTGCTTAATTTATCAATCCAAGTGCTTAAAGAGACTGATAGAATTCTTAAACAACCCAGAGTTGTATTTTATGAAATGTTGCTGTCACTCAGCCATCATTGATGGCAAAGTTCAGACTCTGCTATATAAATCACATCCAAATGCATATATTGGACTTTATTAGACAAATAACTTTGTGAATATCTTTAAAAATACACAAGTAGCAAATAGATTGTAAAGAATTCTTGGGTTTGTGACATTATTTTATGCTATTGAAATAAGTCATACCCAGAAAATCTAACTAGTCCAGAATTTCAGAGTGTATAATTAATATAATCAGATTTATTCATTAAAATGCACTTCCAAAATAGCATAATTGGTAATAATTTGCCAGTGCAATCAGTATGAATTAATAAAGACATGCTTTAAATGTAAATGCTATGACATAGGACCTTATTAGGCATAAATTAGTATAATTTAAAGTTACTGCTGTTTATACTTCTTGGGAACTTGCTGGCATTGCTTTAGTTGGCCTGCTGAAAAAGTGCTGCTACAGTTTTTAGAAGCCCCTTGGAAAGGCCTGAGGTTGACTGCAAGGGGAATCCCTGAGGCTGCTCAAGAGCCAGCTTTGTCCTCACCTGGTGCATGGTGACAAGTGGGTGTGGTTTTAAGGCTTAGGGCTGTTGCTATTATTCATCATTATTATTATTATTATTATTATTATCATCATCATCATCATCATCATCATTATATTATTTTACAATACACACTGCTTAGGAACTTCTCTCTCTTAAAGCTTACTTCATAAAGCTGGAGTAGCATTTAATGCTCCATGAAACTTTAAAGGTTTGCATTGACAGTATCATGGGTAAGAATATATTTTCTTGGCTTATTTTTATTTGGGAAGAGAAAGAAACAAAGCCCAGAGCACCTTTCTCCATTTTGCTGTATTCTTAAGTGTCAAGAACTTAAGTCACCTGGGGAAAATCTGCAATATTAGACCTCTGGAAATCAAGCCAAGAAAAAAGTATGCCTAAAATTTGAGGAATTACAGGAAACTATTCTGTAATTTTTTACAGGTACATTTCCTTTATAAAATTAAAACCATTTCAAGTTAATAGCTGAAGGTAACGGACTCCTGTTTTAGGCAGCTAGTGGAAAATTTGCATTGGCAAGTTCTTGATTTCTCTCAACTCATTAGCAAGATAACCTTGAAGCCCACAGTGATACAAGTGAGATTACATTTCGCAGGACAAAAACACTTGGGGACCAATTAAGGAAAAAATCCCAGCCATAAACTAGGAGCAGTTGGAAATGAGTGATGGTGTACTGAAGTCATTGTGTTCCTCATTCCCTGTGCTCAGAAGCCAAGTGGTGTGAGGTGACAATAAAAGCAAGGAATGGCATCCCTAATGCTATGGAAAAATGCTATCTGAAAGCTCATCTGGAAATCCTGCCTACAGGTCCATCATCCCTGTCAGGAATACAAATTGAGCTGGGAAGAGGGACCCATAATGGGAGCTAAGATTAAGGGGAAGGTGGAGTCATTTCTGTGAAGGGCAGCTAAAAGTACTTGGCTTGTCTCAGCTGGGAAAGGGAAGGGTCAAAGATGGCTTGGGAGAGGGGGAAGAGACAGCTCTCTGAACCTGCCAGGGAAAAAGGGAAGGTATTTAAACCAGAGGTCAGTGTTGGTACAGAAAAACAAATGGGCCATGGAAGAACAAATCCAGCGTAAAGTGGACAGATAGAAGCTTAGCTGTGAGTTACTGGAGAATCATGATGTGGCAAATCTGCCCAAGTGTGAAATACCTATCAGGGAGAGGTGGAAGGGCCTCATCAAGGGTGTTTTTAGGCTTTTTCTTTGTTTGCTTTGGTTTTTCCTTTTTTTTTTATTTTTTTTAATTAAGAGCATTCGTGCAGGAAGAAAAGCTTTGTCTCAAATGCTGATTGCAGTTCCTCCAGTGATTGCAAATATGAAGCACAGAGATAAGCTGCTGATGGTATCTAATTGCCCAAATTGTGTGGTTCCTAAGATGAAAAACTGACACTGCTGCATCTTTCCTCTTTGAATCTTTCATTTTGTGTTCTTAGAGAAGTTGAGAGTCCGTAATGCTGCAGCAAGTGCATCATCTTCTCTGGTATATTCAGAGTTTTATATCCCCTGCTCAGGATTGGCAACAACAAAAGTGCTTCGTGTCATCAAGTCTTTGTGCATCTCAGTACAATGTAACACAGATTATTTAATAGGCTGATGTAAATATATGCAAATAGTTTGCTTATGATCATAAAACTCTGATGTATTCAGGCACATTTAATTTAGTGTTGCAAGTCAGAAAAGGTCAAAGTATGGAAAACCCAAATTTTATTGTCAGATGAATCTCTTCCAGTCTTTCCCATTTAAGCATGATTGCAGTAAAGAATTTCTGGAAAACTCCATGGCAAATTATTATGTTTCCTTAGTCAGTATGACTGAGTGTTCAGATATGTGGAAACTGTTTTTTAAAGAGAGTACATGTGTGTATTTACATTTTCAAGAGGAACCCCCAGAATGTATGTGTGTTGCTTCTTCACAGTATAACAGTATCACCACCAAACAGCTGTAGAGTTTAATATGGAATCCATTCAACTGGATCATGGAGATACTAATAAAACTTCATAAATGACACTTAAAGTTGACAGTTGGATCTCTGCAGAGGTTGAGTACAGTGATAGCAGCTTCTAAGGAATGCTTTCAGGTTTATTCTTAAAAGTTTATAAGGAAATTAAAATCGTTCTTATTAAGTAAGAATTGTGTTTTGGTTCGGCATTTTTATTTTCTTGAAGGCTTCTGGAGAATCTTTCATAAATTTGACAGCATTAGAGCATAGAGCAATATACCCAGTTAGTTGTGTGTGGGCACCATTGCTGGGACAAGCAGTGGTGGTAAAGAATTGTGCATTAAGGCTGTCATTCCTGTGCAAAGCATTAAATGTGTTTTTTTTTTCTCTTGCAGGAGCTTTTCCACCACCCCAGGGTCAGACAAAAGCAATTTCTCGGGAGATGACCCTCAGTAACCTGTGGCTGGTTGCCATACAATCATTTGCATTTTTGTCAGGAGGGATGTGGTACTGCCTCTTTCAGTATTTGTACCATTGCCTATTTTAAAAGTGGAATGGAACCTGAGGACACAATGGGAATCCAGGCTCTTGCAAATGAGTATCATGTTGTATGTGCAAATGTGAATATTCACGAGTAAAGGAAAATACTGGATGGACTTTTACCTCTCTTTGGGGAAATTTTAAACTCCACTAAAAGTGAAGATCAGTAACATAGTGACCTGATGATGTATTATTTTAAGAATTGTCTGTATTTTTAAAAATGTATACTCTCACCCACACTTCAGCAAATTCAGCATTTGGACAAAAGGTGCAATCGTACAACCACCGTAGAAGAATGTCTGTGACAAGAAAGCTTTGTCACCACAAGTATTTCTTGGCATTGTAGTTAGAGCTCAGAAAATTCAGCAACTTGTCTCTTCAGTAGTGTGTTCAGCATTGGTGTGGTAGAGAGTCCTCATTTGCACAACGTGTACTTTATTGCAGCTCATTGTGCTGGAGTCAGAGATCCTCGACAGAGCTGGTGGAGGTGTCTTTGTGGCTACACAGTCAGCAGTTGTTGCACCAGACACATTGATCTACACCCAACACCCAAATAGGATCCAGTGTCAGGTGTGTCCTGGGAGGGGCTGCTCCTCCAACAGGCACTGCAGCATCACAGTGTGATTCAAAGCTGGCCACGTGGGATGAATCAGCCCATCCCTGCTGTGGTCTTGCCATCAGCTCTCCGAGTTCCGTGTGCTACCAGTGTCTCGTGTTATAGGGAAACTTGGAAAATACAAAGTCACTCGGTTAAATTCCCTCTTTGTTCAGAATGCAGCTCAACCCTCATCATCAGTTTTGAAAATGCACTTTCAAAGGTCAGTGAAGGAAAGACATAAAACTTAGGGAACAGAGGGAAGCTTTGTCTGTCACGTGTTGGAAGGCAGAGCAATTCTAGCTGTTTCTGAAGGTCGGCTGGTGCTGCTGATGATTTTTAGCCACCTTTGTATTTTGTATACTGCAGTCCAACCAAGGTGACCTTGGAGTGGTTTATAGAGGCCTTTTTCTCCCCGCTAGTTGCAACAGTGCTAAATATACTTGTGGGAGAGTTTAAATAATTCAATGCCAACCATCTTAATGTTTTGCTAAGGAGTAACAGAAGAAAAACTAGTTTCGTAAAAAGAAAAAATAGGTAGAATTACTATCATAAATCTGTAGGAAGATACTACTGAAAAAATAAGTATGGTAAATATTCTGAATAACTACATGGAGGGCAGTATTAATTAGTTCACCACTAAAATCTCACTGTTAAAATCGTACCGGACAAAGGATGGATTGAACTGAAGGGCAGATGGGAACAGAAGACACTTTCAGATATGCAGTGCAGGATCCTTTTGAAAGGATGTCTGTGATGTACAGCCTTACTTCTGGCAGGTCTGGTTGGCATTGTGTTTATGTGATTATGCACAGATTTGCGAGAACTGTTCCTAAAATAAAACTAATCTCTCTAAATACAGGCAGGGTAGCCAGAACTTCAGATGTTGGCATACTGCCTTTTACAGAGTAATTTTGTTGAGAACAAAGTAAGCCCTCAGTAGTTTTGGCTCTGAGCTAGCAATATTGATTCCCCTTCTGTCTCCCTCTGCTGCTACATGAATCACAGGAGGTGGTGTGCAGAATACAAAACCTTGCCAGTGTTCCCTTTCTGTGGGGGGGAGCAAAGAGCATACCAAAACACGAGGCAGTGCCAATTTCCCTGGCTTTGTGGAAAAATACCTTGTCAAATATGCCATCCCTGCCCCTCCCCATGCAGCAGTGGCTGCTCAGTGGGGATGGATGCAAAATGACACACCACAGTAAGGTCTCCTGAAGTGTATGTTCCCTCCCTGACTCCACAGGAGACTGGAGGCAAAGTACAGTGGTTGCCAATAGCTTCATGTTTGAGGCAAGATGCTGTTCATTAATACCATCTCTGCACCTGAATTCTGGTGTAACCATTAAAAAGAGGTAGGTATGCCTTGATAGGGAGGGAGTCCGTGGAGTGTTTGTTGTTTCATGTTGCTCTTGCTAAAGTTCAGCTGATGGATTGAATGTATTTAATCTGCGTTTGATGGGGTGTTGGGGCAGCCCAGCACTGTTATGTGTAAGTGGTTATTTCTGCTGCCCATGGGACTGACTCTTACAACTGCAAAAGGCAGGTGGCAAGCTACTCACTGCTGTCCTCCCTCGTGTAGTTTGATCAGAACCACAGAGATGCCCAGAGTACAGCTCATTTTATTTTGAGCTAGGACTGATGCAAAAAGGGAAGTTTATATAAGCAGATTGCACAACAGTTACTCACATCAGGAGGTCGTTCCTTATAGACCCTGTGAAGTCCATGTAAGAGCATCTAGTTTTGTCAAATGCAGTATTTTTATTTTCTTTCCCCAGTGGGTTGCAGTCAATAGCAAGTGTTCACGTGCTGCCTCAAGAAGTTAGCACTGCACAGTAATGTTTCAGACAAGCGTTTGATTGATCTGGTCCTGTTCATTTTCACTGTGTTCCTCTGTGGTTCTTACTCTTGCAAGATGTTTGTTTCCAAGCACTGGTTGTTGTTTCAGTAGGGTGAGGAAATAGTGTCAGGTCCCAGGCTTTGCTCCTGCCTGCACTGGGAAATGTGAAGAGTGCCTGACACCATGGCTCGAGTTGCTGTGGGTGACAGCAGAACGAAACCATTGGAAAGCAACTCCAAAGGACCCTCCCAGCATGATCCTGGATGCTGCTTCTTGAAAGAGAGTAAATTGGATAAAAGAAGTTTTGCTGTAAAATGGATACAACACGTAGGAAATTCAGTGCTAAAAATACCGTGCTGGTCCAGACTGTCTGGAGCTTAGCAGGCGAGTCTGTAAAACACAAATTCCTGTCAGCTGCAGTTTGGTTCTACCTTCTGGCAGCTGGCTGCAGTTCTGCATGTAGTGGGCATTCTGCTGCACTGTCCATGGGTTGCCTCCTCTGGAGAGTTCAAAATAAAGTGTTTTGATAGAAAGTGATATTAGTGAACCTTACAGTTGATCACAAATTAATATGACATTGAATTTATATTAGAGGAAAACAATGAAAAAATGTGGAAAATTATCAAAAATTTAAAATTCACCAAAAAAATTCTAACTGAAAGCTGTTGCACATAGAAGTGAGAACAGAGCAATTTGAGTGCATTGCAAATGATAAGGATAGTTAGTTGAATAAAGATGATTCTCTGCCAGGGTTGCCCACAAAACATCTCCACGTTTCTGTGTTTAATTGTTCATAAAGAAGTTGTTACAGTTGAAGTTGTCAGTCCTCACGGTTTAGCTTTGCTGCTCTGTGAATCCCATGATGTGAAGAGCACCTGCCTATCCACGCCAAGCAGTTTATTCAGTGCCCTGGGGTGAGTGCGCCATCATTTGTCTCACTTGGGTTCCACATGTGGTTCTGTTGGGTGTTGCAACTGTGGTGTCTCTTTTTCTTCTTTTTTTTTTCCATTTTTTTTTTTTTAAGTTGCTGTCACTAGATGTTGAAAAGTGAAATTTTGGTTTACCTTGCTTTCCTGGAGAATTAAAAGCTTCCCTCTCCCTCCTCCCCACGTGTCACAAATAAGGTGCATCTTCTTGCAGTAAAAATAAAGTGATCACTGTGGTACTGTTCATCGTTCACTTGGTCTGCAGATGATGTAACTTTTCTTTGTGTGACACTGCCATAAAGTGCTGTTAACTTTTCTCACCTGTTTGTACAAGATAATAACAGATACCGATCACTGTGTGTGACAGGATTCAACTGCTCCGCTTTGCCTTGACATAAATTTTGGGACCAAAGGTACCTAAAACTGGGATTTCCAAATCACAAGCCCAGGGTTGGATGCATTCTCTTGACAGTCAGCTGGAGATTTTGTGGTGATCTGATACAATCTCACAAAATAATTATACATCTGGGTTTCTGTATTTTTTGGAAATAATGGAGCCATATGAAATAAAGGGTTATTTTGCAAAATTGCATATTTGATAGTTTTTACACTTCTTTAAAAAAATACAAAGCAACAAAGGGAAGAGCAAAATGGAATCCATACTCTGGTTTAAAATGTCTGCATACATTAGAAATGCTTCTGAGCAGCTCTACTTTTTCTGTAAGAGCTGTAGACTGCTTGGCTGTGATAGAAGTCATTGGAAGGAGATTCTATGCATTTTTAAGTTAGACCTTTTATTTTATCATGAGGTAATGAAGTAATTATTCATTGAACAACTATCCTATTAAAATGAGCTAGTTCCTTAAAATTACTCCACCGTGATGTTCATACTGTATGATGAACAGGGGCTTTTTTTATACCAGTTATCTTCACCTCCAGTTTCCTCCTTCCCTTCTCTGTTACCTGCATATTTGTTTGATGTGATAAAATGGATGTGGAAGCCTGGAGTGACTGTCACTGGTTTTGCAAAGGGCTGGTCATGTTTGGAATTATTTTGCTGAATTTATGTCATTGGGTGTTTTGTTTTGTTTTTTTTTTTAAATCTTTCCAGCAGCCAAGATGTCTTTCAGAAATGTAGACAGATACCAGAAGCAGCATTTCTTTCTTTTCCCTGGGCTGTTTGTTTGGTTTTTTTGGGGTTTTGTTTTTTGCTGTGGCAAAAATAGAGTTGATTTTTTCCAAGACTATTTCACATGCTTCTTATCCTTAATAGATGAGAAGATTTTGATGGTTGTATTTATTGTGCTTATAATGAATACACAACCTTTACTGTGCTTACCATAAACACAACAAATAGTAAAATAACGCTTTGGTTCACTGTAAGCTGCAGTGTTAATTGGTGATAGATAACATTGCTTATTAGGAAGGACAGAGACAAATGTTTCAGTGCCCCAAGAGGCAAGTGGAGTGGAGCAGCAGGGGAGAGAGGGGACAGCAGCTTCTGCAGCCCTCTGTTGCTCCAGCACCCGCTAGAAGCCGTGCCAGTGCCCAGGCTGCAGAGTTCCTCTGCAAGTCACTGTAGCAATGAGTCTTAACATTTCTGAGAGCTGAGGGTGTGCCAAGAGCAGAACCTGAGCCCCTTGACCCTGGTTTGCCTCCTAGAAGGACGTGACTCCAGCCTTACTGGGGGCAAGGCTGTCGTCATTGTGAGAGCCATACGGTTTTAAAGAGGGATCTGTTTAAGTGGCTCCAGCTGGGCACAGCAATGCCAGCTGGGACAGCCCCACTGGTGCTGTGGCCCTGGCACCCCTCGCTGGCGATGGCTCTTGGCTCCTGTCACCTCTTGGGTTCACTGCTGGGGCCCAGTTCTGCAATGGAAGGGAAAAGGAACTCCTTGGAGCACCGTAGGACATCTCGCACAATTTCCAAAACAGCGCCATGGTTGTAGTGACGTCTACCTCTTTGTTTCCCTTCTGGGTTTTGTCTTGTTTTTCTGTGTGGTGTTTTTCTGTGAGGGGTGGGGGGAATCAGGGAGCGGGAGGGAAAACTTGAAATCTGAATATTAAGACACTGGTGGGGGATCCAGTGCTTACCAGCTGTGTTGTCATATTGAAAAAGCCATTGTTTTTAATTCCTGCCTAGTATGAAATGTTTGTTTTAAAAAAATCCTTCCTGCTGGAAAGAAAAATGTATTTTTAAAAAGAAAAAACATCCCCCTTGGCTATGAGTATGTCAGCTGTATGAGTTGTGACCATATCATGACATGCTGATCAAATAAATAAATTTTTATCTCTCAGGACTCTCTTGTTTTTTTTGCTGTTCTGATAACTGTCAGCTTTTCTGAAAGGATGCTCTTCATTTTTAAAGACCACTAATCTCAGCTGAAACAGCAAATAAAAAAGGTGTGTGAATGTCATGTGTGCTTACTCTGGTTTACAAAAAAAAAATTTTGTCTTGATTTAACAAAAAAAAAATCATCCTGTGAAAAGTAATGAAAGGCTACAGGTGAAAGATCAGGCACCTGAGGCGGTCAGGTGTTATGTGCTGCAGTTACTTTCATCTCAAATGCAAAGAAAAGGTATCTCCTGGGGGAGAAAAAGAGGTTTTCTTGTCAACACCTTTCTGCATCTAGAATCTGTTAACTTAAACTTCCCACATGTCCTTGGGCTCTCTGTGGAATAAGAGAGAAGTCTCTTGGGTAGGTTGTCCTTTCTAATGTCCGTCTGGTTTTATACCAGGTTTGACTAAGACTTCTCCACGGGCTTGGAGAAGTGCATCAGGAATTTTAGAGCAGCTAATGCTGGGAACTGGTGCAGCTGAATAAAGGTTGCCAATATTTTTGCTTTAAAATAAATCATCAAGTTCATTGTAAATGGTGTTATTGTGTAGGTATTAAAGGCTGATAAGAACAGATTGTGGATTAAAGGTGGCAAGGAGCTCGCTGGATGGTGACGTGCAGATTTTTAAGTTTACTGTGGGAAGCTGGAAGTAGTTCCAAAAAAGTGGATGTTGTGAAAGGGATCAATAAGAGCAAACTTTGGGTCTATACAAAGAGTAAATAATAATCTCAGTGGAGCTCTTCTGTGTGGCTTTGGGAAAAACAACACTGGCCTTGCACAGCAAAACTATAGGACTAAATCAGATGGCAAATGTGGCTCATTATATGCCACTATAGATTTGCTTTTTTATAATCTCACTTGAGAACCTGAAGGAGTAAACCAAAAAGGTCAATTTATATGAAATTACTTTTGAAAAGGAAATTTTTCATTTGCAGTTGGCTAGTATAATTCTGTATATCTGTTCAACTATGTACAATATTTTCACGAATTATATGAAATGAACTGATTTTTTTTTTCAGCTTGTTATTAATGAAGACAAGTTGCTGAATGGTCCAAGTCACTTGGTGCAGTGTATGTTTGATACTGAGCAAAAGGAAGGTCATCTAGCCACAAGGAATAGGTGTCTCCCAGGAAGAGAAATTAACCCAGAAAGTAAGAGTTGAGAGATTCTAGCAACTGAGGGCTTCATCAACATTTCTTCTGATAATAAATACATTGAAATAAATAAAAGGGCAGACTTGACCCTTTGAGCAGATAGACCAAGTAGGAGCAGACAGCAGTAGGATTTGCCCCTGCAACATTAGTGAGACCATATATTGAATATTGACTCAAAGTGGCAAGGCAAGATGGAAGGGAAGAGCCTGGCAGTGTTTTGCCCCAAAGTGAAGCTGTTGGGTTTTCTACTCCTGTGCTTATTTTGGCAACACTGAAGATGCTTCTGACACTGTTCTTGCGTTCCCTTCTCTCTGCATTTCTCTGAGGCAGACACACTGGGTCTTCCTCATCAGCAAGGATTTGAAGGGGAGAAACACAGAGTTGTTAGGTAGGGGCTGTCCTGCATGTCTGCCTTGAAGTGCACAAGATGTCAGACATCCTGAAAGAGAAACTCCCGTCACTGGATGAAACTGTAGTTTTCCTGCACTGAAAATGCCAAACTTAGAATCTGTTACAACAGAACTGATGTTTTAGTTTTGGTTTGTTGGTTTTTGGGTTTTTTTTTTCCCCACTGCTCTGACCAAATAGTCTCTTGCAGCTGGCAAAACCAGTGGAACATTTTGTGTGCAATACTCTGCTCTGTTACACCATGGTCAAATGATTTACAGGACCTTGCCTGACAAGCAATTTTAAGAGCCATCAGAGCTGAACCTTATATTCTGGAAGGTGGGTGGGGTTGCTTTGCCAGGAAATTCCTAATCCAAAACTGATGACAAAAACAATGCAATATAATATTTAATATTTAATAAAGTCAGTAAAGTCTTAAAACTTTATAATAAAGTCTGTTAATTGCCCACAAGCCTGAACATTGCTGAAGCAATGTTGCTTAGGTAGCACTGGATTATTTTCTGTCAAAAAAATTTTCTCCCACTTCTGTTTATTCCAGTATTGATTCCACTGTCACTTAAGGTGGTAACTGATGGGTTTTCATACTCCAGCCATTCCCCTAGGGAAATGCTCACAAGATGCAGTTTGCTGTTCCATGTTTGTACCATGGCTGATCCCTAAAGTTCAGAACAGGCAGCTAAGGATTTGCTAAGTGGACAGAAGCACCTGTAAGTGAGAACAGTCACCAAAGGTTGCCTCAAACACCTGCTCTTGTGAGGCCCTTGCCCAAGTCACTCTGTTGTGCTGAGAGAAGGATCTAGGTCAAGATTGATTTTTAGCATTAATCATTGAATAAGCCTTACACACACAAAGTGAAGCTGTACCAATACAACCCCTTAAAAGACTCAAGGCAAATTAAAGCTACAAAGCTAGTCTGGAAAAACTTAGAAGGAAGTGTTGTGTGCTTAGCTTATCCAAGGGTTAAGTAAAATACCCCTGTGTTATGTACAAGTACTCAGCAGGTGCTGTCAGTCATGGACTCCAGGCTGGAAAAAAAAAGACTGAAGAAGCAGCAAGTTCCATGCAGAATATAATGAGCTGAGCTCGGGATGAGGAAGGGAGGGAAAGCCCCAGCTTGGGCATGTGGTCAGTTCTCTATCCCTCAAGTCCTGAAATCAGAACTGTCACCTTAAATGTTTTATTACAGAGCTGAAATAGAAGTAGGTACTGTTTAGCCTAATTACAGAGGAAGGTTGTGACCTACATTATGCAGGTAACAAGACTAAATAATTCATGGGCTTTGGCCCAAACGTCTGTGAAACTTAGATTAGCAGCTAGATGGCAAATTGTTTTTCTATGCTTTTACCTTCTCAATGCAATATTTCTGTTTTCTGCTCCAGGCTTACAAACCCCAGTTCTTCAAGAAATTGCAATAGATGCAATGCTAATTTTTCAGATTAATGATTTATATCTGTGGGGTAGCTATTAAAATGTCTTCCTTTCTTATATAAGCACAGATGACTGGAGCTGCATAGAGAATCAGGCCCCAGATATGTCTGAGCCATTATCCTCCCACCCAGAATAGACAGGACAAGTGCCTCAGAGAAAATTCTAAGGATCCCTGGAGTGGACAAGCATCAAATAACCTTGCTATATATAGGAATTTTCTTCCTAACCCTTCCACTAGAAGTTGGCATATGTCCTGGCACACTGAAATTTACATCCCTGTTTTGTTTTACTTCTAGTTTACCTCCTCAGTGTCAGGGTTTGCTGGTTTAGTTTTCAGTTCTATTTTGTTGACATGATGGTTTTTGAGCTTGAGAAGGTTAATGAGTCCTGTCGGTCACTTGGAAACTGTCAGAAGTCCATTTTTTTCAGGAAAAGCTTCATTCTTTATAAATCTTCTAGGTTTGAATTGGTTTTTCCTTTTCTCTTGTGTTATGAGAGATTTAAAAAAACCTCAAACCCTGATGTAGCTTTTTCCCTCTACCTTTCTTGCTTTTATTGCCTCTGTCAGTCTACCATGACTGAGTATTTCTCTGAAATATTTAAATTTCTGTTCTCATTGTGGTAGATCCATCACCTCCATAGTTAAGTTCTTTCTGCTTTTTATTACAACATTCAGAGAATTGATTGTCCTATTAGTGTAATTTGTTTAAATACTTACCCATACAGCTTGATGGTGAGAGGATTAGATTTATTAATGGATTAGTAATTTCCTGACTCCAGTGACACATATAAATCAAACAATAAATAAGTTAGCAGCTACAGAACAAAAATTTGCTGCCAACAGTTTTTAATTCCCTACACAAAAATACCCACATTTAATTTTATTGCATAATGAAGAAGACAAAAAAGATAAAGCTGTTCCCTAAGGTAAAGTGAGAGCAGGGAAGTTGCTTCCTTCATATTAATCTTTCTTTGAAAAATTAAAAAGGCCCCAAACAAAACAGTCAAATGAAGTCAAGTTTAATAAGCTTGTGCTGGTATCTCCCTGAAATTTTTGAGATCCTAGGAGCTGTTCCAGGAACCAACAGACTGCTAACTAGAATCAGAGCCACTGATCAAGAGCACTTTGGGGAGCTGCCCTATCTCCTAATTGATCTAGGAAAAGTTGCCCCCTGGTTTTTATTTGTGAACATCTAATTTGTTTTATGGAAATAAATGAAAAAATATTCAATGAAGCCAAAGGATAAGGATGTGGAGAAACTCCATACAGGCTCCTGACCTTTATTTTCTGGTTTGCATTTCTCTCTGCAGCATTTTGTTGTGTAAGGAGGTATTATATATGCTGGGTATGTTAATGCAGGCAGCACAGCTAACCTGAGTGTATTGAGGGTAGAAATCACAAGGTCAGAAGTGCCACTTGTACTAATTAGTGCAATCCTGACTAAGAACAGTTACATGACTTTATTTTTAATGAGCACAAGGATTATGGGAATTTAGATAGAACAATAATCTATTTTTATCTGGTATTTTGTAAGCTCAGAAGATGAATCAGGAATAAGCTGCATAGTAAGACAGGCCAGAGCTGCAGCTAAATTATCAAAACTGCAGGAACAAAACATTCCTTACTTAAAGCACTGCATGGAAGTCTCCAGGTTAGGGCAATAATCCTTACTTGGTATCAAAAGTATGTGTTGCAGTGATGAGGTAAAGTACAAGCATGGCACCCACCTCAGAAATTAATATGACAAAATTTGTTAGGATTTTTTAACACTTTGGTGCTTGCAAGTCAGGAGGGAGAGAAAATACATTTTGCTAGTGTTTAATCATACTTATTTCTTCTAATTGCTGCATCAGCTGCTCTTTAAGGCTAAGAAAGCTAGAACTGTTAAAAGGAAAAAAAAAAACAGCAAAAATGAGCTGTTGGAGTGGGGTTTCCATACGGAGTAGGACTTACATTGCTTATGTAAAATATATGTTCTGTGTATGCAAAGGCTCTGCACTGGGATTTGCTTACTCTCTTTCCTGCCTTGTGCACTGGCTGCTGGTAGTTAAATCAAACATCAAAGGTGGGGGCTCCTTCTTTCCAGGAAGACATTTGCATTGCTGCAAAGCTGGAGGCAGACAAAATCAAGTCAGTGGGAAAGTCAAAACAACTTTCTGCATCTTGGGAGATTGGAAAGGGGACACATGGCATTTAAAAGATCATTAAATCAAAGAAGGATGGGGATAGAAAGCCAGCTCGTTTCTCCCACTGGGCTCTCTCCAAATGCAGCCTAGCCTGGAACCTGCAACCCACTCAGGTTAAGTGGGTAGGCACAGCATCTGCACTTTGTCATCTTTTCACCTGCCCTTGAAAGTGTCCATGGCTGGGTTCAGACTTTCTCCTGTCCTTACAAACTGTAGTAAAACTTCTCACACTTTTTGCTGCTGCTTTTATCTCCACCTGAGCAAAGCCACGTGTATTTTTAGGATGACCAGATCTCATGAGCATACCATCTCTTTGGATATGTCATTCAACAAACTGGCACGCTCTGGTAGGTCTCTGTATTGCAGCACATTTTCCAGAGAGCTGAAAAGATAATGAAGTGTACCCCACTATCCTACATGAGCCAGCTGAACTTTTGCAGTACAAACATTGCTGTGGACAAAATATTTTCTGGTGATCTACCTTAATTGGGAAGGTAGCATGAGTCACAGTATCCTGTAGGAATTTTTATTAATAGTTGATAATTTAGAATTTTTTAGATATTATCTTTTCAGATAGAACATAGAACAGGATTTTTTCCTATATCAGAATGTAGCATTAATGTCAGAAAAACTTAACTTAGGTCTGATTTAAACTATGCTGTTCTCAGTCACATATATTTCCATGGCACTAAAAATTACTGGGTGATTCAACTTCTGGATTGCAGTTTCACGCCCAGGATCCTGTTTTAGGTTGAAAACAAGTTTAAGAGCAACTGCAGAAACTAAAGTTTAATGTAAAGGATAAAATTAATGTTTCAGCTTGTACAAGGCTTTCGGCTGCTCACTTCTTTTGTTCTTTTCAGTTTAAGGATTTGCCACAAACAATTGCACAGGCCATCCTGTCTTGACCTTAGGCAAAGCCCAGTTTCCTTAAGATGATAAATCTCTGCTGAACACATTCCAAATACAAAATCCTTCCAGAAATTATGTCACAGCTAGAGAGAAACGTGCTGTTTCTATCTAATTTTCACTTGAAGGCTGGAGAACATCCCGTAGGCACCAGCTGCAGCTGGATGGCTCAGTGCCTTTTTGCCTGGTAGTGCAGCCCAACAGTGTTACCTCTCCTGCTGTGGTTCTGCAGAGGCTCAGCTACCTCAGTCCTTCAGGACACTATCTTCCTTCCAACTTGCACCACCAGAGGAAGTTTCCAGTACTGAAATGTTAAGAGTCCTTCATCCCCTCCAAAAGGAGATATATAAATAAGAGGATTATTACATCTGTGCTGAGATTTTTGGACCTGACTTGTTTGTTACATAAGATCTGTCAAACTGGTTGCTGTCCTCAGTTTTCTCTGGTGATGCAGCAGGTTACTAATCATGTTGCATCCCCCTGATCCCTGGGAGGTATCAGGTGTTTGATAAACTGACTATCAAAGAGATTTACTAGGAAGGCCTGGGCTTCTGTGCCATTGGCTTAGCACTGGTACCACTTGCACTGCTGTGCTGGCCCAAATAGGAATTTCTCAGGCTAAGATCTGTGGAAACATGAGCTTCTTCTCGAGGAGACTGAGATATTTTACAATGAATGTTTCAGCTAAATAGCCAGTGAGATGCTGCTCTTTTCTCAGCCTTACTTTATCCCTGCTCACCTGTTGTCCCAGAGCTGGGTAAGAACCCTGCTGACAACATTCTATCTGGATTTTAGCTGAGTAATGGCTCACACTTAAGCCTCAACTGATGAGAAAGCTCACTTATTTATCTCAGGACTGCACTCTAAAATGCAGAAAGTAAAGAGGCTGGAAGGTGCTTCTATTCACCTGAGTCAAGGACCTACAAGAAAGACATAAAAAGATATTTAGAGATTAAAATGTGCTTTAACATTTAGACAAAATTGGAAAGAAAAGGCAGTAAGTGCATATGTGTCAAAATTAAACAGAGAAGTGGCATTTATAATGATGACTAGACATGATGCGAGGGATGCACTACATTTTTGCACTGTACTAGAAAGTCTTTTCTTCCAGCTTTATAAAACAGGAATTCTTGTATTTTCATCAGAGAGAGTGAATTACAAAGTAAATGCCTGAGGCTGCAGCTGGGCCAGAAGATTGCCTCCCTGCAGAAGAGAACTGCTCAAGCACAGTCTCTCAAACCCATCTAAAATCACATCTGCGTTGCTAGGTACTGTTTAAAACACAACCTGCAGTCAGTTCCTAGTGCTGCATGCAGCCCATGAAAAGCAGCCTCTGGAGCTACCTGCTCATAGCAGTGCCTCTCCTATCTGCAGTACTGGCTCTCCCAGGCTTCCCAAAGGATGAGAGCACTGGAGGTCTAAATTCATGGTCATTTCCTGGTTTATTTGTGGCAGATGCAGAGCTTACCTCCTCCACCTCTCAGTTTATCTGCCAGTGGTGACTACTACATTAAAAAGTGTATGCAGATGTTCTGCCTTCAGATGTTCCATCTAGAGTGTGGCTTATTGGTTTGGACAGGCTCTGATTTCAGTCTCTGTGAACACCAAGAACCAAGGCAGCAAAGGGCTGACTAACAGTGCTCATTAGATCTCATGGCACTGCTCCGGGAGGTTTCCAAACAAAGCTAGAGAAGGGGAAGGAAAGGTCAATGAAAGAAACAGACTTTAGGACAAGGGTCTGGTGAGCTCACCACCAAAGATGAAGTTATGGGACAAGTACTCAGCATTCACCCTGATGGGGGTTGGTGGTACATTCAGCAGCAATTAAATGCCCCACCCTGCCCTCTTTGGAACCATTCCTTGTTAGGGGACTCTGTATTTTTATTACAATTTGTCTCTCCCTGCCTTTTATTCTTTTTTGATATAAGCACCTTACTTCTAGGTTGTTCTTTCCAGAAAGCTGAAGAATTACTTGGCTGAAGCAGTTATTTTGAATGTTAAACATGGGAAGCAGCTTTGTAGAAATAATTACCATAGAATCATTTAGGCTGGGAAAGATCTTGTGTACTTACAGGCTAGCCATGGTTTAGTTAATTGGCTCAGGCATGTGCAAGCACACTTATTTAGCTTCCTCCAAGGTCTCCAAGTGCACCAGCTGTAGTGTTGTAAGACCTGCCATGAAGTGGTGCTGCTGTGTAGCTCTGTGTTTAGGCCAATCTCCCCCTTTTCTCTCCTAAATCCTTTGCTGCAGGATGAGCTCCCCGAGTTCAGAGTTTTTATAATGGTGAAATAGCCTGTTCTGACAAGTTGTATTAAGCTTTGAAAACAGATTAGCATAACCAAGCAGAGATCATTTCATTCTTATTTTCAGGAATAATGAGAACAATGCCTTAAGAAACCCAAGCTACCTGCTCCTGGGATCCATTTCCATGGGCGTGTCTGTTCATCCCTCTGATGCAATGTATTAACAGGAACATTGATCCCTCCAAGCATATGCCTCTTGTCCTTGTTGACAAATGCACACCAATAGATGCTGTGGGTGATGCATCATTATGTAATTGTGCTTGTGGTGCAGACATTGAACCTGCTGTGACATTACAGATCCTGTATTAAAGACAGAAGCAGCTTTATCCTAAGTATTATTGCTGATGTGAACAGACCCAAACACAAGCAGATGCACTGCTGCTACATGCAATGTTAGGCAACTGTGACATTAATAATTTTCAATTTAAAAACAAGTTTTGTTTAATTGGTTCATAGAGAAAAACCAAATATTTGAGTTCTAAAGATTTTGTAGATTAACATCTGTGGTCTATAGAGTTGGTATTAGATAACTGTAAAATGTATATTAAAAAACATATTTTGACCTTGACTACTCAGACTTTGATAATTCACCCCTTCCAGTTATTATAAAAGGGGTCAGGTCATCTTGTGTCTACTAATTAAAATGAAAAGCTAAAATGTTCCAAATTTGTCTGAGACCTCAAAACAAATTTAGTATACTAGCAGAGAGGAAGAGATTAAAAATGTGGGAAGGGGGAGGGAGAAGAAAATGAATGTCCCAATTCATCAGAATACTATTGATTTTGACACTGAAATGTTGGAGGCCTTTCAATATTTTAAGCAACATATGAAGCCTTGTGGTCACTCTACTGGATTAGCACTGGAAAAGACTTGGGAGCCATTCCCCTCTGTCCTACGAAGTCACTTTGCCTTCTTGTACTTTTCTGTTCTGCACTGAATAGCACTGATGCAAACCTTATTCCCACCCAAACCAAAGCTAGCTATTTTCTGCCAGCACAATATGCTGAAATAGCTTGTGGTGGGATCAGAGACACCAGATTCTGTGATTCTGTCTAAAGTGAAACTACAGAGGTTAGGTAATGGGTCAGCATTTCCCACTGGATGTGACCAACACGACTTCCACCTCAGAAACACAGGACTAACAACTCCATTACAAATGAGGTTTAAATTGGGGTCCTGCACCTTGTGGTATGTCTTCTAAGCTTCCTCTTTTCTTCTGGATGTCCCAAGCAACCACAAACTGTCCTCAGATCATCTAATCACAGAGACCTTATTTGCAGACAAAATTACAATTGATTTTACTTTGCTTATCACACCAGTAGACTAGCACTATTCAAACAATGAATATTAGAGGACATTGCTATTTTTCACAGGCAGTTGAATCACAGACAGCAGCAATCTTCGTCTGAATTTTTCATTTAAAAAATGAAAGCTTTCATGGAGCTGACTAAGCTGTCTGTGTGAGCCACCAGCAGACAGGATTGATGGATATCACAGAGACTGTGCAAAGTCAGTGATCTGAACCACTGAGAAGCCCAGAGCACATGGTCACACCCTTAATGAAGATACTGAGTTAAAGCTGTCGGTTTAGAGCTGCGTAGGCCAGCACTTCTTAAACAGAGGAATTCAGAGCCAGCTCTTGTTAATCAGGAGTCACATAATTATGTAGTATGTTTTTCCATTAAAGACATTAGGGGAGGCCTTTTGGGAAAAGAACTGTATTTTCTGGACTGAGTAAGAAAAGATATAGTCTCCTCATCCAGTCTTGGTTGAGTCATATCCATGTGGTTGCAACATAATTGGTCTCCTTAAAGGTGTCAGCTTTCCTGGGTAAAAGGGAAGCTTGAGTAAAATCACACTCAAATAAAAAACTGAGCTTACCTATGACCTGCTAGTGATGATAATGATGTAAGCACAAATGCATGACACTGTAATTCTCCTAACAGAGTAATATGTATTAAAATAATTATTTCGGCTGTCTGTAGTTAGCCAGGCTAATGAACAAGCTGCTGCTTCTCCTATTACCTACACATCTTTCATCAGCCTGTGACTTAATGGAATACTGATCTTAAGGCCAAGAAGCTAAATTTAATTGTAAAAAGGACAGCTTTAGAATTAGACTCAATACTTTATGTTTTCAAGGCATTAAACATGTAGTTTATACATATGTGACATTTTCCCTTATGAAATTTTAGACAAAGTAACAGTCTCTATTCACTCCATACTAGCAATTTTCAATAAAATATGCTACAAGAATTACCCCCAAACCAAGAGGTTTGAAAATCTATAATGATTATATTAAGATACAAGGTTGTTAAATGCTTATCTAGAATATGGAAAAAGGATTTAACCCTGTTGTGACAACATAGGGAAACTATCTTTAAAACATGAAAATACCCTAAGCTAATTGTATTGCACTTTATTGCCATAAAACAGAGGGCTGTCTGGGAGTCTTGATATTGCACTTCCATCCCACATATGAGGGGTGGGAGAAACATCCCCAGTGTCCTAAAAAGAGAAGATTTTTGTGGCTGATTCATCTGTTATTACTCTGCCCCATGGATTTCAGGCCTATTGACCATCCTCGGCATCATTTAAATCCTGCAACTGTGATCTTAAGAGGGCTTTTTACTGTAAAAAAAATATAATAGCTACACAGAGGGCAGACTTCCCAGCTTAACAACCCCCATGCGAGAAAAAAAGTGGGCAGATAATGAGCATTTTATTTAACCTGCTCAGGTTAAATACACTACAGCATCTGTGATGCTGTGGTGACTGCAGAATGTGCTCTCCATACCCAGTGAATGTTGCAGGGAATATGCAGCAGAGCTGCAGTTAAGGGAGGAGGAAGTAGAGTTCAGGAGGCAAAGAACTCAGATCTGTAGGAATCCAGCATTCTCTGGCTCTGTCACTCATAGAACAGCTCAAGAGGATTTATCTTCTACACTTCTTTGAGGAATAGTTCTTGGCTTGTGCAATAAATGATTACAGGATAAATGTATGAGTATATTAATAATGAAAGCATCTTGCTCTTCTATGCTGCAGCTCATCAAAAGATCAAAATCTTGATAATTACCTGTCTCCTGAGAAGTTGGTAGCAGAGCTCATTTCATTCCAGAGAAGCAGAAGTGACACAGCTCCTGTGCTTGCCTTGCCCATGGCCACACAGGAAACCAACAGGGAGAGTTTCATTAAAAACAAAGCATCCCATTTTTATCAGCAGCATGTGAGACAACTGATGTTGCTGTGTTTTGATGTTGTCTGTGTTTAAAGCAAAGGAAGGACTTAGTTGACTGTGTTTTGTTTGAATCTACTGAGATATTTGCTACCTGGAACTGGCAAACATTGTTTATTGGATTAGATCAAGTAGGCAATGTTGTTATTCCCATAGAAATTACATTTACAGAACTCTCCTGGAATCGTCTTGTTTCCTGAAGTTTCTCAAGTATCATACTGATAAAAAAATCACAAAATTGATTGTTACACGTTATATATTTTTATGATAGTTGCTGTGATACAAAGCTAGTTACAAAAATAAGCCTACACCAGCTATTCTGAGTGAAGTCAGAGATGAGGCTCCTATTGAATTGAATGAAGCTGAGACTTTGTGTTCTACCTTAGTAGAACATTAAATTCTGATTTTACAATTTCAGCTGCTGAGACATTAAAAGTTAAAGAAATTTCTTTTATCAGCTGAATAAGAACCTGTCCTTGCTTGCAATGCCTGTCCTCACACATCTTGGCATTTTTGCCATGTTTGGGTTTCCTCAGTGACCAGCTCCAGCAGCTGTCTTTAGCCTGGCCCTCCTCAGGAAGGGCACAAACTCATTATGTCCAGCAGGTTGGGATCAAGGAGAGGCCATGTCCGAGTCACTGGCAGTGAGCCTGGAGCAGCTCTGTGCTGTGCTTCCTGTGGGTGAGTGCTGCAGGCTGGGGGGATGCAGCTCTGCTGAGCAGGGATATCCAGCATGGCAGGAGGCAAGCTCCCACAAGGCAGGTGGAACTCACAATTCATTTCAGAAATGGGAAGACAAGTCCAAGGAAAAAGAAGTTGTTTTGAGCACAGTATAAAGAGACTGCTGCTCAGTTTTCTTCACCCTATGCTATTCATTATTTCAGGACTTTGCCCTCATTCTTAGGGTTGCAGGACCCAAATTATAATGTGGGTATTAATACATCAAATCATTGCACACAGGGAGAGGATCCACTCTGATATTGTGTAGTGATTGTAGCCAGTTGTGTCTGTTTTTATGACTGTATTGGCCTCAGTGCTATTCATCCTGCACTGATACCTGTGTTAGAAAGAAAGGAACAGCACATATTTTAAATTTAACCTGCACTGTTTTTTCTAGTCATGTATACAGAATGCATACTTCCACTGCCAGTTTCTTTGAGGCATTTTAATTAGAAAGAAAGCCAGGAAGAAAATAACAATCATTTTTGCCCAAGATATGTCATTTTTGTCTATGATTTTAGCAAGGTGTTAGACCAGACGAGCTCCAGAAATTTATTCCAGCCAAATCTAGTTTATGATTCTAGGCCTGACTCCTGTTTAGAAGGAATTGCCCCTTCCCATGGACCTGTGTGTGTTGTGTACTTTGAAGCCCCTCGCTGATAGGGCTGTTTTGTACCTCCAAGCTACAGCTGCTCTATCCAAAGAAGCCAAGTCCAAAGTTGCTGCTGTGCCTGGACAGCAGGGTGTATGTGTGTGCATTGTCTATGGGGTTGTCTGCTGCCCAGTAATTCCTTGTAACACCAAAACTGGGGAGGGGGATGTGGTGTATGTGTGAAATGAGGACAGGATGACAATGTTCATAGCAGAAATACCTCACAGTAATAGTTGTCAACTCCATTACTGTCAAATTAATTCTGAATTGTTGCCCATCATACACTGCTTAGCTTGAGGGAAGTGAAATGGTGGCTTTGCCTCTGTGGCAGAAATGAGAGTAGCTCAGCCCTCTGAGGAGCTTTGCAGAGTGGCAAAGGAAATGTCAAATATCATTTGGTCAGAGAACATTTTTAAAGTCCTCCAAAAAATAGTCCTTGCTCTATACACTTTTCTAGATATATGAAACATAGGGAGCTCTTCATTTAGGAAGTATCAGCTTTCAGACAAAGCTGGAGATGTTTGGGGTTGAGGCTAGGTTTGGACTGAGACAATGTAATTTGATTTTACAGGCCAAATCTGTACCTCCAAGTAGCTAAAATTCTGACTTGAGAGCAGCAAAGAACGGTAGATGGAAAACCACACTGATATTCAGCATTAGCAGGCTCAATTTCTGACAATTAACTTGGCATGTGACACCAGGCAGGTCCATGGCATTATCAGCACTCCTCTAACCTGGCACAGTGAGAATCAGTGCAGCAGACCTTCTAGTCCAAACCAACTATCACAATATTTGAACTCTTAGGCAATATCTCAACATGTTTACACACTCTGGTAAGTGAGATTGCATCACAATGAGTGTTAAGGATCTGAATAAATGTAAGATATCTCTTTAGATGCCTAGTTAAAATTTAAATCTCCAAAGAAGTTTGTTTCTACCTTTGTAGTGCACGTACTGTGTCTAGACAAAGGAAAAGATAAGGACAGGCTGAAAACAAGGGAAACTGATCCTTCAGTGGACCTGAATAATTCCCTGGATGGTTTTTTGTCAAGTTGCTGATTAATTTAATTTTATTTTCTTCCCTCACAAGAAAAGATCTACAGGAGCTTTTCTTGAATCTCCAGGCTTACCAAACTGAAAATTTTGTGGAAACACATTGAAAGAGACACTGGGAAGGTGCAGTGCAAGTCTGTCTCTGTGAGCCAGGTGGAGATCTTGAGAAAGAAGCTAAGGGTGTTGAGGGTGTTGAATGTGACACTCTTGTCTAGAAAGCACAAGGAAGCTGAGTGCTACCAGACCTCTACATTAATTCAAGAACCATCTTAGACATATAGGTGTGAAATAACAACCAGGCCTTCTGATCTGTGATGTTACTGATGGGAATGCTACTGGCACAGAGAGAATTAAATGTTTAAGAGTCATACACTTGGAGTGATCACACAAAATATGGATTATTCTCTGGGGTCAAGAACTGCTGTGGTCACGTAGGGCTTCACAGATTAATGGTCATTCTCCATCTTGCAAAGTGACCTTAAAATTTCAGTCAAAAAGGAACTCAGAAATTACAGCAGTCTGCACTAATCATTCTGTTTGTGTGCAAGTATTTTGCTCTCCATGCACTCTGTGTTCCAGGCTAAGAACAGTGCAAGATGCCAGCAGGTGCTGAAAACAGGTGTAACTGGTGGGGTAATCTCAAGGACAGAACAACCCCTGTTGCAAACTCCTCTGGCAGGGACTTTACAGACTCGACAGATTTTGCCCTCTCCCTTGCTTTCTTCCCTGGGCTCAGAGCGGTGGCCGTGTGGCTCCCTGTGGCCAGAGGGAGAATTGCCTCTCCTGAGCAATCCCAGTGAAGATTTTATTTGTGAGGTCACTTTGACATAATTCTAGGAGGTAGCATTGTAACTTTTGACTTTTAAATGCTTCATTCTTATCCATATAAAGCTCTGGAGCATGACTAATTAATACAATAATCACCTCTTGCAGAGAACACATTAACTCCCTGAACTCTCAGGACTTACAGGATCAGAGAGAATGCTGGAAGTCGCTGAGAAATTGAATTAGCAGATTCTCAGGATGGCAGCCAGTAAGGGACTTCATGCACTCATGTGTGCTGAGGGATGAGCATCGTGCCCCAGGGACCCAGGCAAAGCTGCTGTCTTCACTAGGATTACATCGTGTGGATACTTCCCTAAGGACAAAAGGGAACGAGCTCCAGAGAGCTCTGGAGCCCTGTATTTATTCAAAGTAATATTCTGTGAATCAAATGATCTAATTAACTAAACATGCATTTGACCACAAAAATGTTATGTTATTTTTAGCTAACATTGCAACCTACACCAGGGTTGCATCTTTTTCTCACTGAAACTCTGCATCTATTTTCCACGGAATTCCCCTATTTCTTCTGCTTTATTTCATCAGTGATCTGTGTGACTGCTCTTGAATTTTGATTCTCAGAGTCTGTTATGTCTCTTCATTCTTTTTAATGATGAGATAAACTTCTACCAGAAAGACAGACAGAAGTAATCAGGGTGTTTGAAATGAGTTTTACCCAACAATACAAGTAATGTTGTCTTTCTGTTTTTAAGTAGAAAAAGAGAAGGCAATTACAGATCAGTGTGATCCATAAAATTCATTCGAATCTGTATTTTTATTACAAATTTCCAGGCTTTAAAGTAAATTCAAGATGATACTGAAATCACCAAAATGGAAGCAAAATAGTCTCAGATTCTGAGTTTCAGCCCCTCCAAAACTGAATGAAGTATCACAGAAATCAGATTTCACATTCAGTTCTCCATGGATTTAAGCATTTGTTTGTCACATAGCACAATAATTGTTACCACACTAATATTGCAGACTTGGGGACTGTTGACTGCCTGAGGTGTCAGCAGCCATTACCCTAAACTGTCTCAGGTATACTACAGCTACTCACAATGCATCACTCTATTGTGTAGCATCACTGTAACATTTTGTCCCTTTCTCTCTTCTTAGAAGGATGGTAGCAATCTGGAAGAGAAAATAAAACATAATCAAAAGCTGCACAGATGGTTGTGTACCAGCTGATAGGTAGCTGCAGTTGCTGATGAGTATTTTGGAGGTGGCAGACAGCAAGGGCAATGAAGAATTACTGCCAGCATTTAAAGGGACTCTGCCAGGCCATTAAATAATCCTGACAAAAGATATGCTTATCAATTTCTCCAGCAATAAGACTACTTAAATGGGAAGAAATTTCCCCAAGGACAGGGACATCTCCCTCCCTCCTTCCCTTCCCTTCCCTCCCTTCCCTTCCCTTCCCTTCCTCTTTCTCTCTCTCTCCCCAATTTTAAACCCTGCTTTGCAGAAGCTTTCAGAAAATTCCACCCTGAAAACAGAAATGTCTGAAGTGTCTTGCAAAAGCTTTTTGCTGTGCCCTACTCTGAATAAGCTGTAGTGCCCTGTAGGAAAGAGCTTGGGTTGTGACAATAACCACAGTTCCCATCAAGTCAGCTTCTGCTGGAGTGCCAGTCACGTGTCACCGCAAACAGCAGAAGGGGCCTACGGTGGAGTTTGTCTGACACAGGAAGGAGATCCACGGTGTCCTTCAGGAAAAGCCTTGGCAAGCACCATGAGACCAAAACCATAAGCAAGTGGCTGTTCAGAGCCCGGAGTGCTGCTGGCTCAAGGCACAGTCAGCCAGACCAGAACTGCTTCTCATGTTTTTCCAGTCATCCTTAGCAGTGGGTTTGCAATGTGGTGTAACACTCAGATATGATTCTGACATAATGCTCTCTCAAACATTAAGCCTTGAATGACAAGGACTGGTGTTGGTTTAGGATGCTGTGTTAGGAGATCATCCTCACTCAAAATTCAGAGTCATTCCTGATGCATTTAGCCTCCTCCCTTCCCCCTGCTCACTTTATAGATGCCCTTGCTTTCTTTGAGAGTCCACTCTGTGCATAGACAAGTGAAGCATAGCCATAACCTGGAACTGAGTTCTGTTCCTATTGGGCATTTTCTTTAAGCACTATGAGGTGCCTCTAATTTCTGACAGTGTAGTCCAGCCTTTCCAGGAAAGCCTGACAAAAGATAGCTAGATAAAAATATAGAACTACTCTCTACTGCAGTGACTTTCTTACCCCCTATGGGCTGTCACAGGACTGAGGGCAAATAATCCAACTGACAGGTAATTCCCCTGGAAAGTCCTGAGTAAAGATCTTCCATGCACCACGTTCTCCCTTCTGGCCCCAGGTACTTCCAGGTAGCTTTTGACATTTTCTGAGTCTGGCTTTGCTGAGTGCCGGAACAGCTCCCCCTTGAACATGACAGGAATGGGTTCAGTGACCTGGAAAATCACGATCTGTTTCTTCTTTTCCACTTGGAAGATTAGCCTTGAACTTCCTGTGCTGCCACCAGCAGCTGAGTCTCAGTGTTTGGCACATTGTGACAGGCACCACAAGCCACAGTGCTGTGACCTTAGTGCTGAGCCTGCCTCGTGCCTGTGGCTGCACAAAACTGCAAATGCTCCCCCATCTCTGATCATAGGTGTCCTCAGCCACCTTACTCTTTAAATACTTATGTCTGACCAGTCTTTGCTGATTGTTTCAAATCAGGACAGCTGAAAATATTTAAATATATATGAGCATGAAAGCAAAATTGCTAAAATGGATCTGCCAAGAGTAAATGTTCTGGAGGCATAGATGGGCCTTGCCTTACAGAAGGGATGTGATAAGGCAGTGAGTTACTCAAAGAGTTATATGCAGCCAAGTTATTTCCTTTCTGTTATTTCCATTGATGACAGTGTCCCTACAAGCATCACTGCCCACCTCTTGCTCACAAAGTTTAAGCCAGAAAGAAACATGCTGCCATCTGTCTTAACTTTCTGATGAGATTTCACCCTGCTAATATTGATACAACTTTGGTTAAAGTTTATCTTTCAAAAAGAAACACTGTCCTGACTAGTAAACATAAAATCAGAGAATGTCCACATACATTAGTTGTCTGCTCCTAAATTTACTTGCTCAATTAAAAATCTGTGCCTTTCCTTCTAATCTGCCTGATTTCATCTTCCAAGAATCAGTTCATGTTGCACCTTTCTCTATTGCTCTAAAGAGCCTGTAAGTACCAGGCATCTTCTCCCCATGGAAGCACTTATTCACTGGAATCATCTTACTGTAATATCAATAGGACTGATTTCAGTTTTGTTTGAGAATAAAACCTGACAGAATGATAAAACATGTAATTCATGTAATTCAGGAAGCAGTGGAGCTAATGAACCTCACATTCCTGAGGATTTGTATCTCGTAGTTGAATTCTCTAGTGTCTCAAGAACACACAATAATCAAAGATCTTTCCAGCAGTGAATCCATCCATCATCATTTTCATCATAATCATTGTCATCATCATCATCACTGTCATCCATGTGGACTCGTTGGTATAATAATACAGTTGAGCACTTCGGGATGTTTATCCCTCTCTGCTGAGTTATTTTCTTGGAATTTGTAGGAGGGAAAGAGACATAGAGACTGAGAGAAATATATAGGTGATATGATCAGCTAAGGTATATTTCCATAAGGAACCAAACAAAAAAGAACCAATTTATGCTAAGAAAACACCAGCTTTTAAACTTTTGCAGTAGAAAACACCACTCCAGATGCTTCTATTTGAACTGTCTTGTTTTCAAAACCTTTTTTTTTTTATTGTCATCAGGAAACTCACATACCAAGATCCTCACTAAGGCTATCAGTGTTACACTTGTACAGCAGCTCCAAAATTCAAATTTTCCCTGTTGAAAATCAGGCAGCCAGTTTCTTTTAATTTGAACTTAGGGGCACCACGGAGTTCTGCACTATATGCTAGAAGAATATTTACCTTCTGCAAAAAATTTCTGTCTTCCCATCCTCTGCTACAACCACATGGCCTTTTATTCCTATCATTCAGTTGCATCAGGTGTCAGTGTCAGTGATATTCTTGGCTTAAGAGTTTATTCATTGCCCAAAGCAAAGGATTGTTATGAGGTTTCTGTGTGTTTTACAGGGAACTATAAGATACAGTGTACTTGCATTGTCAAGAGTACCAACAGTGACAGGTGCCTCCTGTTAAAACACTGCTACAGCCGTTTATGGATCTTGCTCCATGGAAAATGCTGTCTCTACCCCACCTGTCTCACACACTGGTCACCTTTCGCATTGCAAAATCTGACCATGTATTATGGCCAGTGCCCAATTAAATGAGGCATAGCAATTTGAGGTAAGTCTGGTATGAAAATCCATTCCTTCAGTATCTGCTACCAAAAACTACACCTAAAACAGGTATTCTACTTGTAATAGACAAACACCATTTTCTCTTCTTCTTTTGCTACTAAGTAAGCAAACTGTAGGGCCAATGAGGTCTAAACTCTGCTGTTGTCCAAACAGAATAGGAATACGGTCACACTGTGTGTGTCTGCTGGCTGTTGTTTTTTTTTAAAAATATATGACCAGTTCTTGGGCTGAGAGACAGCAGTCATCCTGTGTGAAGAGAAATGTGTTTCATTTGATGCTTTTTTCTGGTGTGTGCAGGTAGCACAGGCTGTAAGACATTTTGTGTTCTATTTCACAGCATCCTCCCTGGACAGAAGTGGATGTGAAACTTTGAAAGTTAGATTACAGATAGAGCTACATGGAATAAGCCAAACCATGGTCTTCATTAGCAACATGTGGTGGCCACATATTTCCATTTCTGCTGACAAATATTCATGCCTCATGACATAGAGAAGGTAGACTTGACCATTACAGATCATCACAGCATCTCCCTTAAAGACAGAAATTTCCAGTTGCTCTCCAATAGGACTAAGAGATGAAATTGTTACCATATTCTTATAATCCTGATTCTTGGCATTGGTGTAGCAACACTGTTAGATGACTTTACAATGAAAGGAGAACATCTTGCTGTCCTTCCATCTGCTTCTTCTGGTGCAGCCTCTGTCACTGGGGTTGNCACTGTTAGATGACTTTACAATAAAAGTAGAGCATCTTGCTTCTTCTGGTACAGCCTCTTTCACTGGGATTGTTTGGAAACATTTCTCTTCTTCAGTTGCACCAGGACTGGAACAGTGTCTTGTTAAATTTGGGCTGCTTTGTATCGAAGATTTTGGAAAATTGTGCCAAAAGGAGCTGGAACTCTCTTCCATTGATATTTAATGCCCACACACAAATTACAGGTTGTGTTTCTGTAGTTTGCCTTACTTCAGAGACACTTTCTTCTGTGTCCAACAGTAGCTGCTGTAGTTTAGATGGGAAAAAGGATAATGGTATTGATGTGATTTGGGCTTGGTGTGGTATCTCTAGATCAGGCTTTAAAATTTGAGCCTGAGGCTCTTCTGCAACTTGAAGAGGATGAGGTATTTCACAAATGGATGCTTTGCCCTCTGGGTTAGCATGAGTTAGTGAGAAGCCTCACTGCAGAAAGTGCTTTCCAGCTGAGGGTTCATTGCTCTGAGCATTAAAATCTAGAGAACTTTACTCTGCCACCAGAGGTCATGCCCCTATTTTCCAGCATGTTGAAATCCTCCTCACTGTTCATTTGGGGATCCTCTGGCATCAGAGCATATGTAGGACTGGTATCCATCTCCAAAAGAGATACTTCCAACCTGGACTTAAACTGGCAGAGAGTTTCTACTTGCTTCAGTAGGAATTTGCCCAACTGTGCAAGCTGCTGGTGAACAGGATCTATTTTATTTAGATGTAGCATTCCCTCATATAAGAAAACAGAATCTTCTTAGATACAGCACCAGTAAACTCAATGCACACTTTTAATAAACATGGTTTTAACTAAAGACCTTTACAATCAATTTTGCACTTTGCTTGCAGACTGGTTTCACTTCAGCAGTCAATCCCAGCCTACACTGCTCTCTGCTGTAGCAGAGTCACACCCAGTAACTTTGTCATGGCTTTTAATAAAGATATAGAAAAAATAATCAAGTTCAGATGCTAATCTGATACATACTGAAACCTACTAAGCATCTGTGCTAGACAATCATAAGAACATAGCTGAATTTACTGTAGAAGGAAATGTGAAATTCAAATGTGTTACACGAGAGAAAGGCAAAGACTGAGGTGGATTAAAAACAAACTAACTTTGAATTAACTGCTCCTTCTCCAATGGTTATATTCTCCTAAGAATTACCTACTCAACACTACAGGCTTGATTTTGTAGAAAGGAAATTCGTACTCACATAATTTGTGTATCAATCACACAACTCTACGGTGTTTTTTAACCTTCCTAAATATTAAAAAAAACAATAAATTTTGCCTCCATAGCTGCAGAGGTTCTACTACTTAACTTACAAAAAGAAATGCAATAAAGATAATTTCAGTGAACCTCTCTTTAGGATCATTGAAATTAAACTTTGTGAGTCTTTTTATCTAGTAAAAATGAATAAATTGAAAAATAAAATGACATTTCCTCCTCATCTAGGCTGTACCTCCTGCATTTATGATGCATGCATCTAGATGTAATCACATAATTATTGGACTCTAACCAAGAATAATTAGAAATAATTATATAAATTTTCAAGAAGTTATTTGAATAATTAATTATACATATAGGAGAAATGAGGCCTTCTGCAGAAGCAGATTGTAAATCAATTTTTTTCCTTTGCTTTATCTGATGAGTGGGGATTTTTTTGTTTTGTTTTTTCACTTACGGTTTCAGGAATTTTTACCACATCCAGCATTGTGGTGTGATAAAGCTGGGACTGGTCTTCTGCCCCAGAAAGTCTCTTAGTATTTTAAAAAACAGAAAGTCTCAGAAACCCAGAGACACTGCAACTAAACTGAAATTAAAAAAAAAAAAAAAGTGTCATTAAAAAAGCTTTTGAGATAGAGAAATCCTGTTTAACTATGAAGCCAGCTTAAAAAGCAAATATAGCTGCAGAAGAGAAAGTCTCCTCGATTCTCAGAAGCCACAGCTCTTCTGTGAAGGCTCTGAACTGACTGATGTGCTGATGTGGCGCATTTGCCATAGTCTCCAACTTTGCACCCTAAGATCCTATGCACCCCTTTAAGGCTTCCTAGCCATTGTCAAACAATTCCCAGAGAAAGCACAAAAAATCAAAGTTTTGACAAAGAGACCAGCAAAATAGAATCTGAACTGTTGTGCCACCATGGTAGGAAGGTTTCCTGAGTGCACAGACTGAAGGTGGCTCAGAGAGGGGCAAGCTGCCCCATTCCTCCTGCAGGTGACAGAAGCCATGTGAGTATCAGCACTGCTAAAGCACCTCAGTTTCCCTTGCCAGCAGACACAGGGGCACACGCCGGGTGCCACTGCCACCAACTCGTGCAGAGCAGTGTCTGGTTTTGCTCTGTTCATCACAGAGGTGCCAAGGCCCCTTTGGGAGAGAGCAGGGACTGTAACTGAGAGCTCTGACCAAACACCCCTGTACTGATGGTGCTGAACCTGTGGCTCATGGGCTCCGTGTGTGTCACCCAAACAATCCTGACAGAATCACAGAATGGTTTGAATTGGAAGGGGGCCTAAAGATCATCCAGTTCCAACCCCCCTGCCATAGGCAGGGACATCTTTCACTAGATCAGGCTGCTCAGAGCTCCATTCAGCCTGGCCTTGAACATTTCCAGGGATGGGGCAGCCATAGCTGCTCTGGGCAACCTGTGCCAGTGGCTCACCATTGTCACAGTAAAGAATTTCTTCCCAATAGCTAATCTAAACCTGCCCTTTGCAGTTTAAAGCCACTTCCCCTTGTCCTGTCCCTATATTTTGTCAATCCCTGAGTTTAAGAGAGAATCCCTTGTGTCTAGGATCTCAAGGTCCTCAACATAACTGAAAACAGAATGACTATATTCACATACATTAAAATGTCCTTATTTATACACTAAAAAAAACCAAAACTGTAAAAAACCCTTCTTTTTCCTCCTACCATAAAACTCTCTGACTGCAAAGCAGAACCTCAGATTTAAGACATAAGCAGCCCAGATTCCCCTGTGACTTTGAGTCCATGGATATAAACCTTTGCCACCTGAAGTGGTCTCAGGATCTGATTGCTACGACTGTGGCAATGCTTTCCCACTCCCGAGTGTAAGGCAAGGCAAGGCAGATTCTTACAGGGTTCCTCTGTCTCCTTTGTGGACGCTGGCCTTTCACAGTCCAATTTTCCACACACTACTGAGGCACATGGCAAATTCTTGACTTAACAACATTTTGATTTAGGAACCCACAGAGTTTTTGTGGATTTTATGCAGTCTAAGTGCTTCGTTTACTATGTACTTTCCTGAAAACACAGGTTGTCAACATAAAAATGCTAAAAAGCTTTCTTTCATTTTTTGTTCCTCCTACTCTTGTAATCCTCTGTTTTATTTATAAATTCTTCCACTGATGCATACAACAATTTATTTGGAAGCTTAATAACAGAGACAGCATAGTGGAAAAGACTCTTTAACTAGAGGATTCTGAGAGGCCAAAGAGAGTAACAGAAGGATGAATATCAGCCTTTGTTTACTAGAAACAAATAAAACTCTCGTGACAGTCTCCCTGACAATGCTCTGCCAATTGTGGAAGCAAGAATAGTCCTTAGCTAAGTCCACATTTTTGTTAAAAATGTAAAAGGCAAAATACTGCATACAGTGCATAAAATGTTAGTGATTTTCACAATCTGTCAAATTCCTAACATTTCCTTGGCTATAATTTATCTCAGAATTTTGGTGACAGGATAATCAGCAAAACATTTCAAACCTTTGAAAAATATTTCTCAATCCACTTCTTTTTTTCCAATATTTTTTTTATGTCAGTGTTTTCAACTTTATCATCATGTGATTGAAAATGAAGGCCTCCTGCCCCAGAATGCTTGTTGGAGCTCCCAGCAAAGGCAGGTGACTACATTTGCCATCAGTATGATGATATTATGACCTCATAATGAAAATACCTGTGACAATAATGGTGCATGGAAATCTTTTGATGGCTATACCTGAAAAATTTTCTCCCAATACATCTGAAGGGACTGTAAGTACCAGTAAGTTATGGAAAAACATTCGAGACTGGCTGTTTGACAATAAGAAACTCTAATATTGTTGCTTTTAAAAATTGAAGCAGCTCAAGTCAGCAAAATATTTACTTACTCTATCACTTAAAGCATTTTTTGAACATTTTGAGAGCTCCTAGATATGAAATTTAATCTGGAAGATTTCCCTTCCAAAAGAGGATAAATTGAGGCACAGATCCTAAACTTGTTTGCTTTCCTAGGAATGATCCAGAAATCATGGATTATCATACCAGAATCCTTTGTTAGAGAAAATCTCAATTCTTTAAATTTTGACTTATTAAGGATTTAAGGACACTCTATAATTTCACTTTTGAAGTTCTATACATGTCAGATAATCAGTCTTTTAATCAGTTTAAACAGTGGTCTTAAAGATCAATTCAAGCACTTTCTGTTCTTAAGGTTTTAAGGTTAATATTTTGAAAATTAGCATATATATGAAGACATAGTCAACATATAGGGCTGTTAGTTTCATTATAGGAAAGAGAGCTAAGCAATTACATACTCTCAAAATGTCCAGCTGTGCACTGTATTTAACTATGACTTTACAGAACATAAGGAATGGTTAATAAAAAACCTGGAGTTAGTAGAATTCATATGCTCCCCTCTCTGAATGCAAAAACTTGTCTTTTCTCCTCAGTCTCCTCCTCACTGACTCCCATCCTCTTAGCTTGTTGATTTTACAGTCCTTTGTGTAAAGACTTGACCTGCCATGGAGTTTATTTCATGTGGGTTTATGTTTTCCTCATCTGAATGGTTTGTAATGCAAAACCTTCAAGGTACAGCTGCTGCAACAGACTCCCTCCTGGAGCTTGCTCTTGGAGTCTCACTCACCTTTGAATCCATGCATTACAGAAGATGAAAAATAGCATGGCCTCAAGTACTATAATTAATGCTGCTAAATTTTATTCCTTTGCTGTCCTGTCCATGGCTGTGTTGTGCAGAATTTCTTCAATGAACGTGTTCGTTGTTTCCCTCACAAAGCAATTGAGGGAAATTTTATTCTCTGTTTTTTTTTAGAGTGTTTCTCTCTAAAATCCCAATATTTTATATGTTTTTGTTGACTATATGTATGATTTTTGTCACTGAAGTCAGTAACCATAGCATGACCAAAAAATTATATCATCTGTGTACAACAGTCCTGAGTAAATGTAAAATGTCTGGGCATGGACTAAATGAGAGAAAGTGAGGGGGAAAAACCCAGTGTGCATAAAGACTTGTAAGGCCAAATGCAACTGAATATTAAAACTCACAAACTACTTCTGTGGTGAAAATGAACTCAAATAAAACACTTATTGTCTCAGTCACTCCAGTAGTTATAAGTTTTCTTGTTGTCATGTAAAAATATTTCTAAGATCTCTTACCTGTCGATATTGAATACTCAACTCCTCCTTTTTCTGCTAGGAGACTTTGGCACATTTCTGAGATCCTGGACCATGACTTTCACCTCTTTGAAAAGAAAAAAACCAACATTTTTCTCAGCTGTCTCTCTAATTGCTTTTATAAAGTGCATTTATTTTTCATTATTAATAATTTTTTTATTTTTATGGTTTTGTTTTCAGTACTTTTCCTGTTGAGCTTATTTTCACTTTCTGAACTTGTGCTATCTTCTCTGATTGGAAAACAAACAAACAAACAAAAAACCCCAAAAAAACCAAACCAAAACAAAAAAGCTGCTACATAACTTAATTTCCTTCAGGACTTTGCCACACTTTTTTGCTACCAATCTCTATAATTGTATTGTGTTGGACTTTCACAGCAAAGTGTTGCACATTTCTTTTTACCTATTTCCACATGCAAAAAAGAAAGCATCTTTAGAGAAATATCAAATTGCCTGCCATACTATTTATCTTCAGTACTTAAAACCCCAAAAAATAACTAGGTTATATTTTCTTATTTTTCTCTAATATGAGAAAATGTACTCCTTACAGCACAAAGGACAGATGTCACCAAAATTGAAAAACTTTAGTAGGCAGCTACTAAAGAATGCTTTTATTTTGTTTAAGTTTTGGGAAATCATTTGTGAAATTTGATGTTAAAAAAAAAAAAGTAAAATATAATATTAGAAGCAATATTATAAATATGTTATTAAGAATCATTTGCTTTTGAGGGCCTGAAGTCAGCACATGTATTTTCAGGACTAGAAATCTTAGAGTTGCTCCTAAACTAGAGACCAGAATTGAAAATACAATACATGATAAAAGAGGCCCCCATTTCAAACTTGATACATATTTTTGGTATTATTCGTGTCTGGGTTCACTTGTCCATATATAAAAGGAAAAAAATTCTAATTTTTATAAGTATGAAAATCAGAAAGAAAGAAAATTGAGTGCCTGCTAAAAATTTTAATAACCACTTTAAAAATGCATCTTTCTCAAAATTAGCCAGCTCTTAATAAGTATAATAAAAAGTAAAATGACTCTGCTGCTGGCTTTTGAAACATGACATTTTGACTTTCCTCTGATTCAAACCAACATTTCTAAAGAGACTTTTAAGATAGTCCCTAGACAAAACACAGTATTGAAATCCTACTCTATTTCTTTTGAAACATAAATAGAAAGGCTCCCATTGATAACAGTGGGAATGCACAATGACCTTTTGCTAATTTGGAAGTACAGAAGTTTGAAACGGAGACATCTGAAACCAGTAATGGAGCTCACTGCCTGAATAATACATACTGTACTGCTTGTCATTTTTATTGTGCAATGCCATCATTTATTCACTATGCCAATGGTGCATGTGAGGATTTTCTTTCAAGGTAATTGAAATCAGGAACAAACACGAACCCTTTAGATCTCCCTGTTACTCACTAATTACAAAACTAAAATATCTTTGCACTGTAGAATTCATTTACTGATTTTTTCCTGTAATGACCATACATTCTCTACACATAGAAGTCTATACAATTTTTATAATAGACAGCAGGAGTTTCTGTGCCTGCTGATGATAAGAGTAAAGGATTCCATTTTTCTAAAGACTAATAGAAGAATATTTCATAAATATTCACTCATAGCATGACACCTACTCAAACCTATTTCAAAGCTGAAACAAAATTGGGAAATAATTGAGACCATGTGGAGATGCAAAATGAGGAACTCCTCTGTCCTGTTGCTGAATTTCTAGGTCAGGACATACAACTGTTCCCTTTCACACCTGATTCAGGAAAGGTGTCCATGGCAGGGGGTTGGAACAAGATGATCTTCAGAATCCTTTCCAGCCCATGATGATTCTATATTATTACAAGTATGTTACAATGCTTTGCTGAAGGAGTTCTTGTTCTGCCACACAGATATAAATTGAATCCAGAACTGCACCTTGGCATCATTCCTTTTCATAAATGATGCTAGAAAATACACTACATTCTTCATAAAATGTATATAATGCCTTTAGTATACTGTGGTGCCATTTAATGTAACCACAGCATTTGCTGGCTCAGTGTTTGGATGTGGACCCACAGTTTACTGTTTCCAAATTTTACAATTTAGGCCACGACACTCTTTTTATTTTCAGCAGGTGGTTTGTGTATGATGCAGCATGGGTGTTCATTCGTGGTGGGACAGGAGAGCTGCCATGACTTTGGTAGTTTTCCACGAGCAATTATAGAATTATAGAATTATGAGGAATTTTTCACGCTGATTTTTAAAGGACGATTTTCATAGAACATGCTGAGTTGGAAGGGACCCACAAGGATCATTGAGTCCAACTCCTGGCCCTGCCCAGGACACCCCAAGAGTCACACCATGTCAAAGCCTGAGAGCATTGTCCAAAGGCTCCCTGAACTCTCTCAGGCTGCTGCTGTGACCATTTCCCTGGAGATGCTGTTCCAGCATCCAGTTAGAACCCTCTGGGTGAAGAACCTTTCCCTGATATCCAACCCAAACCTCCCCTGACACAGCTTCAGGCCATTCCCTCGGGTCCTGTCACTGTCACCACAGGGCAGAGATCAGGGCCTGCCCCTCCTCTTCACCTCAGAAGAAGCTGTAGACTACAACAAATCCAGACTAGATTCACGTTATTTGAAACAGCTTAAGTTTTTTTTAAGCATTTCGGAACAGCAAATAACTCTGTTAAGAGGTTCCAACTCTCTGTCGTTACCTATCCAACAGATGAAAGCATTTCAGGAAAGGTGACGATTTACTGTTACTTTTAACAGTTAGAAAAACCCACCCCTTCCTGAGGAGCTGTGAATATGTGACTTATTGATACCTGCAGGCCCGATGATTTGCCTAATCAGGAAGAAGGGGGGGGAAGCAAAAGACGAGAAGCGCTGGAAACGGAGGGAAAGCGGCGGAGGGCCCCTCCCTCAGCCTCGGGCGGGGCGGGGCGAGAGGCGGTGGCCCCGCCCCGCCCTCGCGGTGCGCGCAGGCGCCGCCCCCGGCGGTAACGGCCGTCCCCGCCGCGCCTCGCGGGCGCTGTTTACGGCGGCGTAGCCAATGGGCGGGCGGGGCGGTGCGTTTGAACGGTGCGGCGCAAGCGCAGGGCCCCGCGCGGCCCGGCGGGCTCCGAGCGCCGCCCGCCATGCCCGGCCGCCCCGACGACTACGAGGTGCTGCTCACCATCGGCGCCGGCTCCTACGGGAAGTGCCGCAAGGTGCGCCGCAAGGCCGACGGCAAGGTGAGGAGGCGGCGGCGGCGGGGGGCAGCGCAGCTTTGCTGCTGTCGTGCGTGCCCGGTGCTGGCGGCTCTCCGCGACGCGCGAGCGAGCGGCTCTGGCAGTCCCTCCTTCCCCCTGCGCGGCCCCGGCCGCTGTCCCAGCCAATCTCCAGGGTGTTTCTGCCTCCGCAGATCCTGGTATGGAAGGAGCTGGACTATGGCTCCATGACGGAGTCGGAGAAGCAGATGCTCGTGTCGGAGGTGAACTTGCTGAGGGAGCTGCGGCACCCGAACATCGTGCGCTACTACGATCGCATCATCGACAGGAGCAGCACCACGCTGTACATCGTCATGGAGTACTGCGATGGGGGAGACCTGGCCAGCCTGATCGCCAAGTGCGCCAAGGAAAGGCACGTGAAGAGCGCTTGTGCCGCGTTTGGGATGTCTTGCACGGGTTTCGGGCAGTCCAGAGAGAAGGGAAGCTTATTTTGTAACTTCCGAGCAGTATCAGGTTTAACCCTTTGGACCAAACAACTCTTCTCAAATGTGAAATGTTTTTACAGTTACAACAGCGATGGGAAGTGTGCTATTGAATGCATCACTGGCTAGGCTGTTGGTGGTGGAGCAGTAAAAAACCCGGAGCTCTCCTGTGAGGCAGAAGCTGCTAAGGGGTTTCTGGCTATGAATAGGGTTGAGAACATAAACGAGGAGGTCACAGCTCTTTTTGACAGGCAGCTTGGTCTGTGGGTTCTGGCCTTCCCTATGAGTAAAACTCCTGGGACCCTGTGTTTTGTGAGAACGCCAAAATGGGTGGGAGGGAGGAGTGATTTTGAATGCAATGTGAAAAGCTATTTTATCTGCCTGTATATTAAGCTTGGAGAGACATCAAGTTGGTAAGGCTTCACCTTGGTCTAATCCTAGACTTAGCATCCTACTTTAATGTCAGTTTTCACATTCTTAAGTCAAACAGGTACATGACAACACCTCTTTTACTTCGTGAGAATAATCTAGAACAGTTCTGCAGCTGCCCACCAGCATTAGTGTTTTCATTTAAGGAAGTTTATATTAAAAAATCAGCCCTGTTTTGGCTGTTATTATATATTGTTCATAATTAATAGATGGCAACGTATTGTTATCTTAAGTGATCAAAGGGACAGATCTCATCACAAAAGCATCAAATTGATATTTGTGTTGTAAGTAGTGAAAATGCTATGAGTTTGTTAGACAATTTGGAGGAGAAAGGAAAAAATGCAGGCATTCTGCAATGAAAACCTCAATGTCTTCTAACATATTTGCAGTGACTTTTTTCTTTAAAACTCAATTTTAAAAGTAGAATACATTGATGCCTATTGTTGATAGTGGTTATTTCAGTGGTGTTTTATGATAGTAGCATTAAAAGCTTATGGAACTAAAATTGGCAGTGACTAATCAAACTGATGTGTGCTCAAAAAATCCATTAAACAATGTGTTCATTTTTCAGGCATTTCTTGGACGAAAGCTTTATTCTCCGAGTGTTGACTCAATTAACGCTGGCCTTGAAGGAGTGTCACAGACGGAGCGATGGTGGAGTCACTGTGCACCGTGACCTGAAACCAGCAAATGTCTTCCTAGATGGCAAGCAGAATGTGAAACTTGGAGATTTTGGACTGGCTAGGATATTGCACCACGACACCAGCTTTGCCACAACGTTTGTTGGCACTCCATATTACATGTCTCCAGTAAGACCTCCCTTCTGTGCATTATCTTCACTTTTGCCCCTCCAGTGCTGTGTTGGTCTCAGAGTCCATGAGTGTTTGGGTGGTTTTAATGAAGCCTTATTGTCCTTAAAGGCAGGTGACTTTTTCATATAGTATGTGTATTCTGGAGACAAGGTTATTTTGCAGTTGTTGTCATCTCCTTTCTTCCCCACACAATCAATTTCCTTCTAATTACAGTTGCTCTTCACTGTAGAACTTTTGTTGTATTCTTGGAACATTAGAGATGTTGGAGTATATTGTTCCTGAAAAGAAACAGGGAAATTAGAGTGCTTTAGTGTTTCACACTGTTAAGGTAAAGAGCTTAATAAATTACCTCCTAATGGCAGGATTTTAAGTTGTAGTGGAAATGATGGGCAATGACTTATTTCCTTGATACAGGATACTTTGGGTGGGAAAGATTAATGTTGACTGAAACAGTTGCATCAATTAAAGATTGGTGCAACACTTCAATCTTCTATGGTGCAGTACTGCCACAAATAGTTAAAATCCTTCTAGTAAGAGTAGATATGGATATTAATTAAGATGTAATACTAGAAGTTGCTCCAGTAGTGGCTTAATTCAGGTTTGAATAGTAGCTGATTATCCTGCAACTGTGGAACCCTGTCTTTGTTAATGAACCTAAAATTGTTCTCTTTCTTTAGGAACAAATGAACTACATGTCATACAATGAAAAATCTGACATCTGGTCGCTAGGATGTCTCATGTATGAATTATGTGCTCTCTCGTAAGTATCATAGTGTGATAACAAGTGTGGAAACAGAACTGCTAATATAGGTGTGATTATATTTTTTATAGATGAAAGCTTAAAGGTTTCAGAGACTAGTTCTAGATTTTTATTTCTCTATTGGTCCTGACATTAAGCAGTCAAAACAAACCTTGGCTGCAGGATCTTTTAATGGTCTGATGCTTCTTTTTTTTTTTTTTTTTCCTGAAAATAAATTCTATAAAACTAGTGAAAAAATCCAAGAAAAATTTTCTTCTTCAGGCCTCCATTTACAGCTTACAACCAAAAGGAGCTGGTAGAAAAGATAAGGGAAGGGAGGTTCAGGCGAATACCATATCGTTACTCAGATGAGCTGAACGATCTTCTCAGGGAGATGCTGAATGTAAAGGTAAGAAACAATTACTAATTTTTCCACCTAGAATTTGTGCTAGTACTGAAATACTAGTTTTTCTTCTCAATTATGAAACAAACCAACCTGAAGTAGTGGTTGTTATCACCTTGTCACTGGCATTGTCACTTGTAGAGGAAAGAGGGAGGAGTTGTGCTGAGTCTGTCAAACAAAGGCAGCAGCTCAAGTGTCATGCCAGGGTCACAGGATGCCAAAAGGCTGCCTCAGTATTGGCTTACATGGGATTTCCTCACTGGATGCTTGAGGTTTTATAATTTCAGTGTTAAAATGGCTCCAGTTTGTTTGGAAGCTGGAAGGGGCTATTTTATCTTCATTTGCTTTTTATGGCTAACATATAGCTTCTTCCCCCACAGCTGGTATGGGGGTGTTGAGAGGAACGTGACATGGGATAACAAAGCTGTAACAAGCACCCGAGCCTCCAGCAGGCATGGATTGTTCAGCAGAGTGTTAGCTGAGGAGTCTGCTGACAGCTGCCTCTTCAGGCTCACCCACCCCCTTCTGACTCTGAAAGGACAGGATCCCTGGGCTGGGAGACAGAGTCTTGCAGCTCTGGATCTGAAGGCTGGTAACAGCCTCCTCCCTTAGCATTTATCATCCGTTTCTGCTACCGCTTCCTTAACTCCATTTTTCTCCAATTTCTCCTTCCCTTTGTAGCACCTCACCTGGTCTTGTTTGGGAATCTCTGGCCTTAATGTTTCTTCTTACAAATGGAACCTGTTGGTTATGTCTTTCATTTAGGATTACTGCAGACCTTCTGTTGAAGATATTCTGCAGCACCCCTTGATAGAAGCTGTGGTGACAGAAGAGCAAAAAAGAGGCTTGAGACCGCGGGAGCCAGAAAGGCTGCAATACTCAGATGTTGCAGTGAACGAGCTGAAACGGAAGGAGCAACAATTACAGGAGAGAGAGCAAGCCATTAAAGAGAGAGAACAACGGCTTGAGCGTATGCTATTCCATTTTGGGAAGGGGGTGGCAATGGGCTTCTGACTCAGTTGGAGGAAGAAAACGTAGGCAGTTTTCACAACCCTCATTTTAATGCATTAGGATACTGTAGTCCTGCATCCACCCCTAGAGTTGTGTCTAAAGACCAAACCAAGGCTGCTCTGGGCTTGCTCCACTATACTAGCTTCTGTTTTAAGTTACTAAGATAGAATTGGCAGCTTAGATAAGGAAGCCTTGTTTGTGAAGATCATTAAGCCTGAGTGGCAATAAGGAATGTGTACAGAAACGTAGGTCTGCACTGTGCAGTGTAAGTTGCTTTTTACCTACTGTGTAAGTAAACATTGCCTATACTATCATGTAACCTAAGGTGAGCCTGATGCTGGAGAAAAAAAATCTTTGAGTAAACTGTCAACTACTTTTATAAAAGCTGCACCCCACAGGGTAGCTTACCTGTGAGTCTCAGGTGCTGGCATTTCCTGCCCACATGCAATATCTCTCTGCATATGCAGTAGGCTTTGCAATACAGTTTTTAACCATATGTATTTTTTATCTGAGCCTGAATAACAGCTGCTACTGTTGTAAGCAGGGTATTTAATCATAGCTGAATTATAATATTTGGTATATAAATATTTAAATCTGGTGTCATGTGTGCCATGAGTTAATGTGCAGAATGGAAAGCTGCTACCTTGTGGTTGTTGCAGATGTGTCAGAGTTTGGGACAGAAGCGTGCCTGGCATTTCAGAGTACTTGTCAGTGCTTTATTAGTGCATTGATAAAGGTGTACCTACACAGCAGTTAGCTTTGTTTAGAGTCATAGAACCAGAAGCGTGGGTGCATCTGCCTGGCTATTACTGCTGACTTTCCCTTTAAGAGAAGCCCACCATGCACAGTCACTCTAACATTTACATGTTCACTCTGCATACTACCATATTTCTACTTCCAGAGAGAGAACGGGAACTCTGTATTCGGGAGAGACTGGCAGAGGACAAACTTGCTAGGTATCTTACTAACCTATAATAGTCTATCTTAGAAGCTCTACAGTCTTACAACAGAAAGCTTAAACTTGTCTTCCCAAACCAGAGCTGAAAGCCTGATGAAGAGGTGCAATCTCCAGAAGCAGCAGCGGGAGGTAACGTGCGCGGAAGGTCCAGGTATGCTCAAGAAGGCGCTTGCACAGGTCAATGTAGGCGGGTGTTGCCAGAAGAAAGCCCCTGGTGCTCAGTGTGCTTGCCACAGTCCCCCTGGGGCAATGCAAAGCCCAGTTATGGCTGCATGGTTGAGAAAAGACTTTTGATTTTTCTGCTTTGCAAAAGGACTTAATGAGTGATGCTCAACCGTAAGTCTGAATTAGCACTGTTTGCACTGCAGTCTTGTGCTGTCTGGGAAATTAGGTTCTTGTGGTGAGCTAAGGAAAGTGCCTCCTTGTAACCTAAACCTTTCTCAGAACTGCACTTATCTTATGTATGGATGTGTTTTTACAGACCTTTGATTTAGTTAATTTTAATAAAATTGTACATATGTAATAAATTCAGCTTTCATTAAACTTACAAAAGCTTCAACATGAAAATATTTGTTGCAAGGGACCTAGCTGTGACTGGTGGGTGCATCGTATAAACTATGAAGCATACACACTGCTATTATAGAAAGAAAAACTCATATTTGAAAATGTGCTAAAATACTTCCTGACTGCCTGTAGTCCAATCTGTTTTACAGTAGTATTTTATACTCACTTTGCCCTTGGTTGATATCTTTGCTATCATAAAGGGATCATCTGTAAATTGCTCCCAACTTTTATTATTAAAAATTATATTTGAGTATCTAAATGCCTTTTTAAATAGTGGTAGGAACAGTGAAGGGCTGGGTCAGAAGTAGTACTCTAGAACAAAGACGTGAACACTCTTTAATGTGCATTAACCCTCTCTTCATTTAGTTTTGGTCTGATAAAACAAGATAAGCATGGCACTGCCTCCAAAATAAATAAAACTGAAGTAGCTTTTTTTTTTTTTCCAAGAAATGCCTATCAGAGCAGGAAAGGACACAAGTAAAATATCCCTAGAAGCTCCTTGAGCTGTTTCTAACATTTCTGTCAACTTTGAGAATTCCACCCGTCTCTCAACAAACATCTTGTCTGACATCGACACATTAAAGAATTTGAGAACAAACTTGCTTTTGGCTTTCTGATATTGCATCTAAAACTGGATGAATGAAGGCAAATGAGCTTCAGCTCTTCTGTTCTCTTCTGCATTTCCCACCCCTTTACATAATATTTTGACCTTTCCAGGCATATTAATTTTTGAGGATAAGCAAAACCAGTTTGGGTGGTTAGTAGCTCAAGCTGAATAATGCAGCAAAGTGAACATAGTTCTTTATAAAACTGACCAAATCTTGCAATATCTGTAGAGCATGTAATCTGCTGCTTTTCCATTTCATTCCACAGTGATCTTATAACACTGTTTCTAAAATTATGCCTATTCTCATACAAATGGACCAAGTGTTTCTCCAAGATTGCTTGCTTATATTTTCAGTTGCTCAAATATTGCTGGTTTTTAAGACGATGTCCTAGAAACTGCCCTGTTCTTACAGGGATTTTCTGATTCTTAGTGAACCATTTAATGTTAAAACAGATCTGACTTGCACTAATGAAGCAAAAAAATGCTGAAATATTTGCTGGGTTATTTAATTCCCTCTTGTACTATTGTGCTTATTGCATTCTTGCTGTAGCTTCATAAATTACAATTAAGGCTTCAGTGTTAAGATTAGAATAGTTAGACCTTTGATTAAATAAAAATCACACCTTTAGTTGGGCCTTGTGAAGCTGGCTCTTAGGCAAGGCAACTCAGCTGTTCTAACTTTAGATGGCAGTTCTACTCTTGAGTCATTAACTGCCTTTTGATGGTGACATGCTATAGGATATACGATGAAAATTCCCATTCTGGAGGCTGCAGTGACTGTAGCTTGTTAATTTTTAATTCACCTTAACTCATTACTCATCAAGTCAGAGCCTAATTTGTACCCCTGTGACTTAATACAAGGATAGAGTTGGAATAATGTAGGTGAAATACAAAGACCACTGGGTAGGCTGAGTCTGCCCCTGTTGTGAAGCAAAGACAAGGTTTTTCAGTAGCTGAAAAAATTAAAAAGCTGAAAATTCACTTTGCATTTTCTTTTGGAACTGGCTTATGTTACTGTTTATTTAATTCCTGTTCTCCAGAAGAAATATCATGTCTTTTCTTAATCAACTAATCTTTCCTTAGGTATTAGGAGGTGCACCCTAAAAGCTATTCTGGCATATATCCTTTTACCACCATCATTTTAAAATACTTGTTTTCAATTTTTTTCTCAAAAAATAGCAAAGAATTGTTGCTGTTAACTGAGATATATTTAATTGGATCACTTAAAGCCGTAAGTAGATGACAAAATGGGCACTAGGGTTAAAAGCAATAAATGCTGGAAGATGCACTAATGCAGTACTTTTTGATTTCTTAAGATAACAAACTCGTGCTTCCCCTTTCTACAACCAAGAAGAACTCACTCTTAGAAGGAAGTGAAGAGAAAGCTGTGCCTCCTCATAATATGGAAAACTATGTCCTTTCCAAAGGGAAAAACTCTGATCTCAAAAGGCGTCTCTATGCTGCAAATCTACGGGCTCAAGCACTGGCTGAACTGGAAAAGAGCTATCAACTAAAGAGCAGACAAATCCTGGGCATGCGTTGAAACTGTAACAGATATATTTATCTTTGAAAAGAAGATTAAATGTATAGGCAGATACTTGTGCCTCCCTCTCTTAAGCTAGAACCTACTGGAAAATTATTTTAACAGTTGTACAGACTGTTAGTCTATGACAGGTAGCTTATGATAAATGCATAAGATGCTATATGATGAAAATAGGTACTTTTGATACCAAATAAAGCAAACTGATTTAATTGTATTATTAAAGAAAATTATGTTGGTCCTCCTGTTTACCATACTTACTCTTCTGAAAATATAAAGAATGAATATATATATAAATGACTTGTGTAAAATCTGATGTGAAAAACTTTTCAGGGGAAAAATGTACAGAGATTCAGTCTGTAGGTTAAAATGATGCTGTATATTATTCACAGTTGTTGATAAAGTAAGTGTTGTTTTTCTGTGTATGTGGGAAAACAGTGCCTTCTTTTCTGCACTTGCAAGTATTTTTTAACAAAAGAGCACAAAGATTTTATGCATCTCTTCCTACTAGGTGCCCTATCAAAGCAGGTTGCTTTTAATGTTATGTTTTGACTGAGTCAGATGGGTCAGAATAACATAATTTCTGGGTTAATATTCCTTTCTGCCTGAGCAGCTGAATGCTTTGTCCATCCTCCTACAAGGCCTGCGTCAGGACGTGGCATTTGAAATAACACCTTTGCCTTGCCTTGAGACTGTTATAAACTGATCCCCTGAGGCTGCTGTCCAGGATGGGACACCATCCAGCCTATTAGCATCTGTGTTTTGGGGCAGGGCAGTTGTCCTTTAAATAGTAAATCCTTATTTTCTTGAAGCTTAGGAGGTGTCTCCATCTTACCCTTAATAATTCTTTGCTGGTTTAGGAGTTGCTCACTTAAGGTGGTGTTTCATGCACTCAGACTCGTGAGTTTTAAAATATCCTTTCAAACTGTAGTGTCTGGCATGTTTTATATTAGTATTTTTTTTCTTTCTGGCTTGAAGTGCCATAAAACATACATTCTCAGAAATTCAAAACATTTGTTTCCTTATTGGGCTGTGAATGTTATCTGAGGAGGTATTCTAGATGGTTTTTGCTTCATAAGAGAGAATCTTCTTTAAAGCATCAATTTTGTTTGAAATACTAGATCATCTTAAGGGTCTCTTCCCACCCAAATGATTCTGTGATTTGCAGATGAAGTGCTTGTGTAACTCAATAACAGATCAGCTCTAGCAGATTCTTAACAACCCAGCAGAGCTTAACATTTGCTTGCAGAGTGGTTGCTGTCTTCATCACAACCTTTGCTTAGAATTAGACATGACTATTTTGTTTGCCAGTCTAAAACTACGAACATTTGGTGGTGGTTCCCCAGCACTAGGTGTGGTGGGAATGTGCCATGTGGAGCAGTGCAGCTTTCCTCTGCATTCTTTAATATTTCTGAAGCTTCTCACATGTGTGAGGAGGGTAAATCCCTGCTTTTATCACCATGTTTGCACACTCAGGTTTTTTTCTGTTCTGCAATGCAGTTCTGGCCTTGGTGTGGATCTTTATGGCTAAACCCATAAAACATTAAAGGGAAATCGGAAAAAATGCAAAGGATTCAAGAAAGTTTTGTCTGTAAAATGCAGGTATAGGGGAAAGGAGGAAAACAGGCAGCCAAGAAAATAAATATTGATTCCCAAAAGAGCACATTCATAGAGTCACAGAATGGTTCGGGTTGGAATGGTTGGGTTACAGATCATTTGGTTCCAACCTCACTGCCATGGACAGACACTTCACTAGACCAGATTGCTCAGAGCTCCATCCAGCCTGGCCTTGAACACTGCTGGGGACATGCAGGAAGCATCCATAACTTCTCTGGGCAGTGTGTTCCAGTGCCTCATCACCCTAACAGCAAAGAACTTCCTAGAGTCTAACTTAAACCTACCCTCTTTCAGTTAAAAGCCATTCCCCCTTGTCTTGTCACTACAGACTCTTGTAAACAGACTGTCATCATCCTCGTAGGCTCTGTCACCCAAAGCCTTCTCCAGGCTGAACGATCCCAATTCTCTCAGCCTTTCCTCATAGGAGAGATGCTCCATCCCCCTAATCATCTTGTGAAAGGGCTGGTGTTTACAAATGCTTTGCTTTTAACACGACCAAGGTAAGAAAATGGCTTGAGAGTATTTTTTTTTTCCTCTTGGAACTCATATTTCTGCATTTAAAAGTAAAATGCCTTGAGAGAGCACTGTCCATGGCTTTCCTCTTTTATTAATTCTCTGGTAACCTCAAGATGGCACTGTTGCCTTGTCATTTGCAAGAACTTCCTCTATTAGACATTCATCCAAAACCTAATATCTTATTTACATTTATTTTTACCTGTTTTGTTCTAAGTACATTGCTACAAGATGCTGGCTTTCTTTGGCTACAGATGCTTTAGTACTTGCTGGTGCAATTAATTATAATTATCTCTGATTTGCCATTTTGCATCTTTTATGCATGCATTATAAAAATAGCTGAATCAAAGTCCTGGTTAACAACTACACTGTTATGAATCCGGAATGCTACAGAGAGTGCAAACTGTATCAATCACAATGGCAGTAATAAATGAGAACAGCTTAGGTTACAACTGTAGCATTAAGCTGTTTAACTGAGTTACTTACAGTGCCTTCTTGAAGTATGATCAGACTGATGTGATAAATGCAGTATTTCCTGAGGTTTTTGAAATAAGAACTTCCTCCCAGTACGTGTCAAACATAGTGAAAGGCATCCTGGAGACAGTGTTCATTCTTTCTCAGGATTTTTGCTTTGGAATCCTGAAATTCACATTTGCCTACAAGGGCATAATTGTTTTTCTAATAGAACGTGTGTAGCATTGGAATCACACTCAGGATGCAATTTTCAAACATATTCAGGAAATAGAGCATTCACAAATAGAACATTTATGGGAATGGTGACTGCTTATGGAATGCTTCCAAATGATTGCCATCGTGCTGATGGATGTACTAATGTCTTAGGGAAGGGAGATGTGTTCATAAGGATATGGTACAGCTGAGCCTTACAGGATGATAATAATGGTGTACACTGTGGAATGTTGTGAGAGAAATTAAGTAATGTTTAATACAGATGTCGGGAATTTTAATAATATTATTATCAGCACTTCTGAAATTGCATAAGTTTTATATGCATAAGAATATGAAGGATAGCCTGGAGGGGAAGTTGCATCATCTTAGAAAAATACTGACCAGTCTCCTGATTTTCAGCAGTCATGCCCTGTCCCCTCTGCAGCCAGATGAACAGCGCTTAAACAGTGTGGAAGTGCTGGCCAGCTGGGCAGATAAAATAATGAAAATCAGACATAAATATAGAAGACCAAGCTTTTTTGTAAAAGTGGTGGATGCCACATCTGTCTCTTTGGGTCCCTGTGGCAAGTGTGGCCCCTGCACCCCAGAAGTGTCTTCTCCAGAGCGGTAAATCTGCATTTTTTCAGCTGTGGCAGACCTTTGGCTGTTGCTCATCACCCATTCCAACAAGAGGGCAGTGGAAAATATGTGGGAGGGATCACAATGCCATCAGTGGAGCTGATGCTGTGCCAGAGATCCAGTATCCCCCACAAGGGGTGTTAATAGAGCCTAGGTGTAATAGTATAATAATAATTAAACTTCTCAAAAACACTATCTCACAGCCAGAAATCACTGTTCTCTGTTGTGCTCTCCACCTCCAAAAAAGTCGTAAAACCCCAGAAGCATCACTTCCAGGTTTTCACCCAGCTTTAGTGGTTATTGCATGGGGTTGATGGTTTAGCATTCAGTGTTTGCCAGGAGTTTATGGCTTACAGGGTACCCCTGTGGTGCAGGGCCTATGATTTATTGATCCCTGTACTCTCACGCCTCCTGCATTTTTCATTTAATATTCATAGCCTATGTTTAGTGTTTTGTGGTTTGCTAGAGTAAATTATAAACTCATGAAAAATACAGTTCTCAAATTCTACCCCTGAAGTAAGATTTGTAATCTTCTTTCTTCATTGTACAGGGTTCATCTCTCTCTGTGGTCTGTGTTGAATGATGCTGGGACTCCTCTTAGTTTAGCTAAAGAAGTCCACAGAATGGATCAGACAGGAGTGAGGGAAGGGATGGATGGGTGGGGAGGTGTCAGGGGTAAACCCAGGGTAGGCATTTCTCTTCATGAGGAGCTCCTGGGGATAGAAAGGAGAGGCAAAAAGAGACTTCCCTATCTCCCATTATCCCCTTCTTCCTTCAGTATCCATTTTTCTATCAACACACACCATAGTTGATTTGATCACTTTCATGCCAGGGGGCACAAAGCACTCCAAACTGAACCTTGCTAGAGTCCAGCTCTGCCTGGCCATTTTGCAGGGGCCTACACATGGAAGATGAACAAGTTGGGCAGAGGCTGAGCTGAAATGGCATTTTGCCACTTCTGATTTCCTCACAGCTTTCACAGCAGTGAGACCTCTGTCCCTGCAACCCACTTGCCTTTCACATTCACACGTGTGCCTGGGTGGCAGTTCAGGGTCACTGAAGTGGCTGCTGCAGTTTGAAACAGGTGCTGTTGCTTCATTCTTCGGGTTGCCTAACCCCCTCCTAACTACAATAAAGCTGGTGAACAAGGACACAAAAAGATTGCCTTGGAGGAAGGAGACCAAAAGCATAAAGTTTATTTTTGGCCGTGAATAAAGTGTTTCGTCCTCATAAAAAATGTTTTCTCCTAACCCCCTTCCTTCAAACTCACAGGCTGAGTGATGATGTTTCGATGTGGTGAGGTGCGGGCACTCCGGGGAGAGGGAGAGAAGACAGAAACTTGGTGGTCAGTGGGAGAAAACTCCTGTCCACCCTCTCCCAGTGCCATCAGTGCTCAGGCCACACTGGGGCTGCTCAGAGCTGCACCCAAGCATCCTAATCAATTCTACATTTTGGAGAAGAGCAGGATGGAGGGATATGTGCCACCTTCTCCAGAGATGCAAGAGTGAGATGCTTGTGTGCCACCTTGCACCCTCCCAACACTGTTAGTAGCTCTGTGCCATGAAGCCAGGTACCCACCCTGAGATTCCCGAGGCGTGAAGAACAGCCAGCCCTGGATGATGTCCTCATTGCTGACAGGAAGGTCCCCACAGATCATATCATAGAGCAGGATGTCCAGGGACTTGATCATTCCCAAATGGCGGAAGCAGATCCACGCTGGAGGGCTGCACTTCGGCATTCCTGCCAGACCCAGGCAGAGCTCATCAAGTGGATGCTGCTCCCTCTCAGATCCTCGTTTGTCCAGGCACCCCTGGGAATGTGAGGGCTGCACTGGTGACACAAGGCACACCCACTGCCTTCTCACCAGCACCTGGCTGGCTCTTATTTACAAACTTTGGGATTCCAGCCTCTGGTGCTGGAAGAGAACAGCTAAGTAGGGAAAACCCTGCCTTTATCTCCTTACCCCCTACACCTGTATTGGCCAAGAAAAATATCATAGGCCAAAAGCTGAAAAAGGGAATAGAACAGCCCAAACCCTACTGCGACTGAAAACAAAACCAGAATCCCTGCTCCTCTAGGGCATCCCAGAAGTCCAGAATGCACTCTGGATGCTCCATCACAAGCACAAAGCTCGAAGCGGTCCAGGAGCCTCACGACGGCCGCAGTAGCCGCAGAAGGACACCGTGAGGAGTAACACCCCTACCAGGGGTCAGCGGGGCTGATGTTGCCCCGAGGGCCCGGATCCCTCCCCACTCCCCGGAGGGAGTGTCCCGGCGTCCCTTCTGCCCAGCCCGCCGGAGCTCGGCTGTCCCCGGGCCCGGATGCTCCACGGCCCCGGTGACCCGCAGCCGCTCCCGCAGCGTCCCCGGGGAGAGCCCGGCGGAGCCGAGACCGCGGCGGGAGCCCAGAGACGGGGAGGGCATGGGAGGGATGAGCGGGGAAACGAGAGCAGAGGAGGCAGAAAACCGCTCGGGATAGTCGCTGCCCCTGCTGATGATGCTGCAGATGCCCTCTCTATTGGTCACTTGCTTTTTTAGAAATTCTTTTTTTCTCAGTTTATATTCCATCTTCAAGGCCACTTTCGTGGAAGTGAAGTAGCACTTGCTGCCGAGGTCAGTTCTAAGCTCAGCATTATTGCCGTGATTTGAAGTGTGTGCACGTGGCCTGCCATGTTTGCATTGCCTCAGCTGCATACAAGACTCCCTGTCAGAAATGGAAATTGATTCTAAAGCCTTTCTGCAGGTCCTGCCCCTGCATCCCTTACCGAGCTGTTTCTCCACGTCTTCAGTTTGGGAAATTTCACAACTTTCTCAAAAAAAACCCCAAAACATCCCAAGCAAAACCCTCAAAACCAACCAACCAAACAAAACCAACCCAAACCCAGAACAAAAAACCCAGCCAACTGAGGAAGAGCCACCTCTCTTCCCCCTCAAACCCCTCACTTTTAGAAAGTGAGGTTGAAGAAATTTCTATGCTGCAGTGAAGTACTTTTAGATCTGTACATACTGAATAATGCTATTTAACTCTTCCTAGTTAGTCCTGGATAAAATACACCGTATGCAAACAATTGGTAGCAAGCTGGAGAAAAACTGCATGTTTTGCATGGATCTATTATTGTCATTATTATAAAAACATGTACTAAAAACATGCTGCCAACTTCAGTCCTAATCCAGTATCCCACAATATCGGGCTGTGAATAAATATTTTCTAGTGATCTTACAGTAGAATCACCAATTGTTCTCTTACAGAAAATCAGAAGCATCGAGTAGGAAAGCACTGAATAAAATCGAGTCTTTGCAGTAGTGAGGACAGCTTTCAGTATATGCAAACACAGAATTGTCTCCTACTCTCCTTGTTGTAACCAAACACAGAACAATGATCGTCTTCTCCCATTTACAGGCTCATTCTCCCTGGTGACTCAGCCCGGAAGAATAGGAGCTGCTCACTTCTTTAATGCCTGGAGGACTCCTTGCCATGCTGTAAATCCCCCTGTGCTGTGCCAGCCCCAGCAGTGCTGAGGAACGGGACATGAGCCCAGCCTCACACCACATGTCCCCAAACCACATTAAGACCCACGATTAGCAGCGAGGTCCCTTCCTGTCCTTGGCAAGTAAGAAGTAATAATAAATGCATGAAATAAGCATATGAACATAATATATAGTACATAATACTCTATTTTATATATAAATATATAACATATACATACAAATATTAAAATGTAAAATATAAGGTCTAATAGATAAATGTATGAAATGTAAATCTATTACATAATAAAGAATTAAATAAATGCATATACTACACAATTCTCAGCCTCGGAGTTATTATAAGGAAATTCCTATTTAGGACTTGCATTACCTGGCAGAGAGTTTGTGGTCTGTTTTAAGCATGTAGGCTAGAAGAAACAGCCCCATGCTGATATGATGTCTTTGCACAGCTATTGGTCCCTCTCAACACGCCAACAGAGGCCACAAGGTGAACTGAAAATGTCTCTGCAGCAACATCCAACTTTCTAATTTTATTACATGAATTAAACCCAGTAACTGATGAGAAGTTCACTCTGAATTAACAGGGTGAGCCTGTCTGTATGTGCACTCAGTGCTTGGCTTCCTCCTCTAGGTTGCTCAGAGCAGTGTTGCTCTTGCTTACATGTTTTATGAAGTAGTTACTTCTTCAAAAAAGAGGAAGGATAATTTTAGGCAATTTTACATAGATTACTGATGAGGTATTAAAAGACTGTATTTGATATGCTTTCCATTTTTAAAATTTTGTCTAAGCTAATTGTCCCTTGGTATGGGTGTGAGAGTGGTTGTTAAAACAATGGTCATTTATTTACAGGTACTTGGGGTTTCACTGTAATTTCCCTGTGATGGTAGAAACATAAACCCTAATTCAGCATCACTGGAAGCAAAGGATTTCCTTGTAACTGCCTTTTCAAGGCATGTGTTATAATTGGGAATTCTAATTTAGTACCCATTTCACGATTACATTTTCCTCTGTGAATTATGGAGAAACTTTTTACAAAAATTTGGGCTTAACATCGCAATAAAAAGTCCATTGACCCCTTCAGAGGGTCATCTCTATGCAGTGTATTATTTCTGAATTTTCTCTTACATTGATCATCATTACTGTTATATTTATCTACTTCTGAAACATTTCCAGTGTGTGGACCAGAGTGATTGGGGCTGCTCTTGCCAGAAGAGCAAGATATCCCCTGGCAGCCAGGGGATAGCCAGACTGCAGGGCTGAGATACTGAGGAATGAAATGCCTTCCCCACACCTGAAACCTTTCCATCACTGCTGGATAGATTTCAAGAAGAGTACACAATCTAGGCAGGAGTCCCTGATGTGAGAAATTCTGAGTCAGGGTTTAAAGTTATATCAAAGCCACAGCTCCTAATGATCAGCCTTTGAGCAATAATTTCAGAACTTGCCCTTGAGATTTTCTGTAAATTTTCTTTCATCTCCCTTAGAGCATCTGCAAAGGATGGGGAACTCCTCAGAAAACCTGCCCTTTTGCACAAAATATAAATCCTACTAAGAACTATTGTAGTAAAAGCTGTTGACAAATGCATTTCCCCCATCCCCTGCTGGTAAGTCCTTTAAGTTCGAGGCATGAGTGACATCAGAAGAATGACAGTGTGGGGGCTCCACAGCTCTGGGAGACATCTGCCGTGCGTCAGACACTGATGAACTGAGGTTTGCAAACTACCAGAGAAAGCTGCTGCAGTAGGAAAAGCAAGGGCAAGATTATTAGATTTTATCCTCGGATGGTAAATGCAGCAGGAATTCTGGCCCCCTGGGAGCCATTGATGCTATTGTGGCCTGGGTTGCGCACAAAGTGCTGTCCTTTTGACTTAGAGTGTTTATTTTCTTCCAGATCTCTTTCCCCACCATCCCTCATTTCTACTTTCTCTGGGGAAGATTCAGTGGAGTAAAGCCACATGGGTATAACACCCATCCAGCAAAAACACTTGAGGACACACTTTAAACTGAGCAAGTGTTTTATTACTTCCTGAAGAAGAATGTTTTTACTAAGTGATACCCTTATGTTTATACAAATAGTACGTCTTATAAACAAATAATTTTAACTAAAGGGAAACATGTAGAAACTGCCCCTGTTGCCCAGCAATCAAATGAGGCTGGCAGAAGGAAGTAAGAACTTTGGAATTAATAGAAATAACTAATTCTAACTCTGCCAATTACTTGCTTTTGATTTTCTTTTCCCTCTTGCTGTCTTTGTTCATTCTTGACTGTCTGTTCCGTTTCCTTTGTATTTTTCAGTCACACTGTTGTTTTTTTTTTAACTGAAACAAATAAACCCCAGAAAATTACATTGTTTGTTTGACTACTCTGCTGAGAACTCTTTAGAGGGCTGAGGAGCTGAGTACACTGAAACCATCAGGGTGAATAGATAGCAGCACAGAAATAAGTGTGCTCAGTGCAGGCCAGTATTTACCTTGGATGCCTGCATATTCTTTTGATGTGAAAGGAGTATTGTACTCTCCTCGCTGCTTTGCCACAGAAGCATTTCTCCAGCAGTAAAACTGAGAAAGTAGGTTTAATCATTAGCTAGTTTGCACCTTGGTGGCTTCAAAAGGCTGTGCTGAGACCTCGCAGATCACGGCCCTCGGGCACACCCAAGGGCTTCGCAGGCAGAAGGGAGATGACCACTCTCCTCGAAAGGCTCCAGCTGTCCCAGATAAACACCTGTGCAGGAGTGAGGAAGGGGAGCTGCTAGCGGTGCTGCTGGTGGGAGGGTCCCCAGGCACAAGTGCTATCCTGCTGGCCCAGAGGGCTCCCTCCTGGGTGAAGCAGATAAGACAGAAACATGAAACTGGGCTGCCTCCGAGTTTGGAGTTACACTGGGGCCTGCCAGTCACAGAGTACAGCGCTGGGCTCTCCTAACTGGCTGTTCCCTGCCTTGGGCAGGTCAGGCACTGGGATTTGGCTGCCAGAGATCCACATCCATACATTGGGATCTGTGTCACCATCCCGACCAGCAGAAGCAGGCTGTGTGACACAGTTACAGCAGGTCAGAGAGAGACTAAGGAGGCCAGGAGGACTGAGCAGGTCAGGAGGAAGCTGTGGTATGTGGGGCTAGGATGAATCACTTTAGCAGAGGGAAGGCTCACTCATGCCTCACGCCCTCGTAGGAGGTGCTGGGCCCTTGCTGCCCAGACTGCTGGATCAGGCCAGAGCCAATGAATCCGCCACGGGTGACGATGGCAAATTCTAATGGCAGAGATCATCAAGCAGCTCCTCCTCTCCCTCCTGTAACACCTCTCAGCTCACACAGTGCCTGCATGTTGCCATGCAGAAGATCTCAGGAGCGGCCACGCGTGCACACCCAAATCCTTGTTCACCCACGCAGTGTCCTAGAGGGCAATCCACTGGAATTGTTGTCTCCCATGGAGCACTGTGTCAGCCCAGCCTGTTACAACTCCTTGGGGATATATGAACACACAAACACTATTGGCTGACTTTTTGTGTGCTTATAGGCTGTAAGCAAGTCTCCGTGAATCATTCACCATGAAACATTTTTCCTACTTAGGATTAGAGACAAAGGTGTTGGATATAATTATCAACAACAGAGAACCTTTGAAGACCAATTGGAAAAAGATCTCCTAATTCATTGATTTTAATGGTAAGTGTCTATAAGTGTTTTGATAATGCCTATGGTGATTTTGTATCACTACGGTGCTATAAAATCCATATACTGGAGCTTTAACAACACTGACATGCTATGTTGCTGCTCCTTAAATACGTATTTTGCTTATTTATATATTTCCCTTTTTACAAGGACAGTATCTTGCTGTGGCAGAATTTCCAAGAAAGAGATAGGTCATGGTTTATTTAATTGGCAAAGGCACAAAGTTTGTCTATTTTATGTGGCTAATAAAAACCTGAATAAGCATATTCCTAGAACTTTAGTTGGCACTGTTCAGGATCCTAAGGTTATACACAGTTTAACTATAGCTTTTTACACAAGAGCTTGACAAATGACAGGAAAAAAGACCTTTATCCCCACAGTTAACTAACCAGATAATATACATTGTTAGTCAATAAGGAAGATGGAACACGTATTTCACAAACAGATTACTTAGAAACTTGACTGACAAGTCCTTCCTGGGACAGCCACTGTAACTGCTGGATTTAATAACTGCTTTGTCATCTTAGCAGTGGTGGAAATGGGTTCCCTCCATGGGCTCTGCAGCTACTGCAGAAAATCATCTAATCCACTCATGCCAATCTGAACCCCTGTTTCCCCAAACACAGGTAGAAACATCTGGCTAGATATAAAGCAGGTTAACACAAATAAGGCCTGCAAGCAGCAATGTTCACAGTCACTATTTTGCTATGCAAATAGCCACTGATAATGAACTGTACAGAATTAGCTTGTGAGACCTGGATGAAGGTGTTTTGAAAACTCATGCCCCAAGTGAGACTCCTTCATGTTTAATCACCTGCATAAATGACCCGCTTTCCAAAAGCAGCCACCCCTTATGTTTGCTTCTGAGGCAACTGTCAACTGCCCAGGACTGATTAAATCAAAACACCTCTGCTGTGCCTGTGAATTTTAATTTGGAGACACAGCCTTGAACATCACATTTCTAGCATATTGGTACAACCATTGGTATTGGCAGGACAGGCCACTGGATTCTACTCTTCCTGCTGGCATTAGTCAGTTTGTGTCATTAAAGAACTCGCTTAGCTCCTGCTCTTTAATGTAAGAACAAGGAAAATCCTTGTTTTATAGTGGGCAAAACTAACGATGGGGGCAGGAGTCACTTCATTAACCATTGACTTAATCTCCAAGCAATTCACACCAGGCTTTCTTTATAATCCAGGACAGAAATGCACTCCAAGGATGGAATTCATCTGATCAAGTACTTAGCACTCCAGGAGGAGATAAACCATGTTGCAGACTCCACTGACAAAGCTGATTAGATCTCTGCTGACTCTAAAGGGAGACTTGTGATCACAAGATGTTTGTGTATCAGCTACCAATTCCCAAACATGAATTCCTCCCTTATTGCCCAGCTGAAGCTGTGGTTTCATGACCAGCATCAGTGGATGCCAGTATATGGTCACACACTTTCCCCTGCCCCAATCACATGGTCCTGTGTGTCAGCTCTGGCAATCCTGCTGCCCTAGGTAAATAGGATTAGCTTGCTGAACTGGCTGAAAAGCAATGAAGATGAGAAAGAATTTGGTTTTTGGTTGCACTGGCAGGCAAAGCTGATGCCCCTCATGGCATCACATGCCCTAATTGCTGGATCTGAGGTCTGGTTGGGAGCAGGAATATAATTTCTAAAAGAGACTTGCAGTGGCTCCTTTTGGCATCAGCTTTTAGTTGGACCAGCTTAAGTTGAAAACAAAATGGCCTCTGTAGGAGGCAGTTTGGAAAATTAATAGATGCAGTTACAGAACATAAACTTAATATGTCTACGTTTACTGCCTTGGGATATGATTTGACAAACATCAAATATAACTGATTAAAAAGGGATCTTCATGTTTCCATCCTTATGTGAAGACCACATGTGGTATCTGGGAAAAGCAGCAGTGTCCAGCAGGTCTCAGAGCTGGGATTGCAGCACATTCCAAGCCAAAGCATCAGTAATTATTGTGTAAGAAAGGCAAATCCATCACCTAAAGCTGGCATGGTAAACACCTAGCAGATAAACGGTAAAATGATGCATATGCTATTGTTCAGCCACTGGAATGACTTTGCACACTTTGTGTCAGGACAGCAGGCTGCAGCTCTTGCCTGGCGTGTGCTGGGGCAGCAGGAGCAGCGTGTGGGTAGGCGAGCTGGCTGCAAACACCGGGAGTACCCGGGGAAGGCAAGCCTGAGGCTGCCCTCCAGACCAGAGCTGCCGGCGCGGGGTCAGGGCAGGAGCCTGTCAGGGTGTGCTGCACAGGGGCCCCGAGCCTGAGCATGCCCTGCACATCCTGTGCCACCAGGCTCTTTGCCATCTGCAGGCAGGCCAGCCTGGCACAGCAGAAATGATAGGATGTGCTCTATCCTGGGCTCGTGGCTGCTCCAGGAAGCAGCCTCTAAACTCTGCATAGACACAGCCAGGGGGATGGCTTCCTTTCCAGTCTGCCTGGGGATCTTCCTCTTCTTGGTACCATGTCCTTACATTGCCTAGCTCCGTCGCTGGGACCGACGTCTTTGCACAGTGTGCCCTTGGTGTCACTGTGCTCCCAGGGGACATGGACATAAACCAGCACAGCTCCATTCCTCAGGGCAAAATGTGCCACCAAAGGGCATTGCTTCTTTGCAGCACGACATGGAGGTGCTCTGCAGCCTCCCACGACTCAGAGCTGCACTTGCTGAACTAGTTATGAACTGCCTTTTCCAATGCCAGTACATGCATGTTTATGAGTTCCTACAGCATTAACTGTTCCTGCAGGGACTTACCTCAAAGGACCTGAGTGATCTTCTTCCAACAAGAGACCATATAGAGATCCTTCACCAAGGAAATCCTACTGTGACAGAGGAAATCCCTGCCCCCAGTTAACCAGAAAGCGCTGTGAGCTCTCTGAAAGGACCTGATACTGTAAATAGGTGTAGCAGGCACCACTGTGATTAGCACATACCTCTCTCAGTGTCTGTCCTCAGCAATTACCCATTGATTCTTTGACACACATTACCATGGCTCCAAGAGAATTGGCTTTTCTCGTATTCTTTCTAAAGATAGTAAAAGGCAGAGCTTAATAGTGTGATTTATTAAAAACTCCATATGAAGGATAATAAGTTATTTCAGTAATAATTAAAAATGTTATGAACCAATCAGATGCAAAGACATTTTTTCTTTCCAGAATTCCATATTTACAGAATTTTCCCATCCCTGTTGAATCATTGTTACTCTTTCCACCAGAGAGCCACACTGTGAGAAAAAGTGAGTAACACCACAAGTTTTCTTGCCTTTTTTCCTTTAATGATTAATATGGTGATGATTTTTCTAGTTGGATCCACTCAAGCACTGGCTGAATAAGGCATAAGCTCTAACTGATACCTTATCAGTATTAATTTCACAGCTGATTAGAACAACTATTTTGCCTGCCTACTTGTAGATTTTAAGAAAATACTATTTGTATCCTGAGGAGACAAATTAGTAATCAAAGCAGCCAGGAAATGCTCTTTAGCCCACCAAAAAGGGTCACGCCTGCTCATTAGAAACAATTACAGATTGGCCATACAATTAATTGTGCTTGAAGTTCTGGAGCAGTTACAGGATACCATGCCATTGAATCAAGTGAACAGCTTGAAAGTAAAAATGCAAAATACAGGAAAAATCAAAACTGGACATAAAAGAGGCATGTTTAAACAATCAGCTGTTTCTTCTTTAGGGAAAAAATGTTTTGGAAGGAAAAAAAGGGGTTTTAATCTGCTTTGTAAGGTTCAGAAGAAGTATAGCAGATGATATACTGACCCCCTCAACTTGCCTGGAGTTCTGCCACTGACTTCCAAAGAGCCCAGATTTCACGGACACAGTAACCATGTAGAAGAAATCTCTTTATAGAGCAAGGTGTCCTTCATTTCCTATCATCTCAGTGCCAATTACTGCTATAGTCTTTCTTCACATGTCACAAACAAAAGCATGTTAGCACATGCCTAACTTGCCTCTGTTCAAAGAAGGCCTTTTAATTAACTGCAAACACATGTCTAAGTCCTTTCCTTGATAAAGCTGCTTTCCTGAATCAGCGCGTAACAGTGAATCCAACCTAGAGCTACCTTAACACTAATACCCACTTTTCATTTGTGTTTTTCATTACAAGGAACAACCTTTTTTATGCAGGTGACCGGACAGCGAGTACTTCTGTTGGCTTTGGTGTTGCCGACTGCACCTAATTTGAAGAAACCTTGTAAGGACAGCTACCAGAGAGAGACACTGCCTGCGAGAAACGCAGCCTAAAATGAACACTGACAGCCTTGAAGTGGAACAGACAGATGGAGACACGTTTGCCTCAGTCCCACAAGCCCTCATTAAAAGCCGACAGGTCTGATGACTGCACAGAAAGGGGAAGAGTTAGGTGTCAAAAGGAGGCTGTGTGCTCTGTAATATGTGACTGCATCGGCGGTTTATAGGCAGGGTTTCACCTTTTCCAAGTGGAAAGGCACAGAGTGATGAAGAGCCCTCCGTGGTGGAGATCTCTCCACTTGCCAGAAATTCGAAGGGAAAAAGCAGTGACTTTATTTGCTCAGCAAACATGCTGAGTAATAGCAAAATTCCCAGGCAAAGTCCTGTTCTTCGCACAGCGCTCGGCTGGCTCAGGAGAGCCCAGCAGGACCCAGTACAAAACGTTTTGCTGCAGGACAGGTGACAAGCAGCAGCTCTCTGTTCAGACCTGGCTCTAGGGGGGGGAGGAAGCTGTCTGCCAGACATCCACAGCTACTTCTCCCCTCGGAACACAGAGCATTTATGGTAAGTAAACAGATTTTTGATAGGTCCCTCCACATCTGTGGACCGGAAGCTGAGCTGAGAAAGAATTCTTTGAATCATGAACAATGCCTGGAAGCCTGAAAAAAAAAAAAACCAACAAAAAAATCCAGAGTCCTCCCTACTCTAAAGACAAAGTATTCTCCCTAAAAGCATAAGCAGGAACATTGTGTCTCTTATAAAACACCATTTATGGTTTCATTAGGTGCCTGTATCAGTCACTTTCCCATTAATCTTAAAATTGATGATGTTGCCAGATGGACAGACCCTAAATTTAGGAACTATCTCTGTTCCTCTTGGCTGCTGGTATATGGTAACACAATAGAAAAGCCTGGAAACTGCAGTGTACAGCCCACTGGTTTACAAGAATGATTGTGGGGAAGAGGTAGCAGTGTGAACTCCTGTGTGGTCCAGCTGCCAGTCCATGCCCGGCACGTCCAGCAGCAGAACTGGGCTGCCACAGGGGATCATTCATCAAAGTCCCTGTGTTTGAAGCCCATGGAGACAAAAGTGGCTGGGTCAAAACTGTACGCCCAGCCCTATTCACCAGAGAACAGTGGAAGGCCTCAGGAACCATTTTTCTTCCCTGCCTGGGAAGAAACCACGCCCTCCCATTCTCCTGGGGTATATGGTCCATGTCTTGTGGCTTTTGGCCCCAAGTGGAATTAAGCTTTCAGCCTGGTATAGCAGGATGAAAACCTATCCCTGGACATGACTAAGGATCAACAAGATGCCATCCTGTAAGAGGAAGGCTGCAGCACACTGACCAGTGGTGTGGGTATCCTTGAGCAGATCGGGACGTCTCACGGTGAAGAGACGTTAAAAGGATCACAAATTGATCTGGTCATGGTTTGCATACCAAGAAAAAAGCCCCAAAAGCCCTAACTCCCTTCCTTAAATCAAGCAAAGCTCTTGACACATTTCATAACGAAGTTTTATTCATCAGGGTTCTACTGATATTGATATCCTGTTTATTTCCCTCAGGAGGGGATTGAGTACTTTTAATCAAGAAACCTATGATGATGCCCTAGTGGCAACCAACTAAAACCCAGTTTCACTAATTCCTGAAGCCAAGCCAATAAGAGACACCAAACTTGTTGTCCTCCCTTACTTTCTAGATAAATTCCATTGGATTAATAGCAATCCCTGTATAACGATGACCCACTTTGCCTGCAGGAATGAAAACATGTTTGAGCTGTACCAGTTTCTTTGACCCATATATCCTAAATTTGGGCAATTCTTCCTTGTTAACTAATGGCCCTGTGTGGGAGTGAGGACGACACAACATGGGCATGTTCCGTATCCATGTAATTGCTGTTCAGCTTCCCAGTTATTTACTTCTCAGTAAGTGACGTAAGGGCATACGGAAGCCAGGCAGGCGAGGAGAATGTTATAGCAATCTAAGTGCTGACTCTCTTTACAATGGTCATTAAAGAATTCTGTGTGGGCTGCTCCCGCTATGTCCAGTGCGTAGCACACCTAGATTCTGACACAAGGGCACTCACAGAAAACAGGGTTCAGGGTCACCAGTCAGCACAGCCATGTGAGGGAGGGTAAGCAAAGGCGAGGGTTTGGCACACACGGATAACAGTGTGGTATCCATGTGGGCTCACGGGGATGCTGTCCTGAATCGCTGCTCTCAGTTATGCTCATTCACAACGCTTTCCTTGCGGACATGTGAGCACCTTCTGCCATTTTACTGCCGAAAAGAAGTCAGGAGCCCTTGCACGGACCTTGAACCACAATCCCTTTGAAACCTCCAAGTATAGGAGCTACATTTTGCATTCTGGCTAGGTTTTCCTTCTCAGGGCACGGGTTCTCTCCCTGCCTCTCTGGGCTCACACACAGCCACCCCTCTACAGCTGCTGTCTCCCCTCCATGCTCTGCTCACGGAATATTCTTTCACACCCTTTCTCACTGCCGTGTTTGTTGGTTCCCTGGGACACAGTGGGCAAAGCCCATAGGAGGTCAGCTCTGCCTTTCTGCAACTTTGGTGATGTTTTCTTTTAAAATTTTGTGGTTATGCTTCTGTGACTTTTTTGTATGTCTCAAAACATTTGCTTTTCCTTTCCTAACTACAGAAGTAACAAACCAAGCAGCGTCCAGGGACTGACCTTTTAGCGTTTACATATTTTTCGCTATATCATAATGAAACAATTATTATAAAATTTATATTATAGAAATCATTATATAACTATTTTATTCATATG
>VZTB01011203.1:78041-90570 GCA_013397245.1 Thryothorus ludovicianus | reverse complement strand
TGTGCATGCTGGCGCTCACCTTCCTGTTCTTCGTGGTGGAGGTGGCGGTGAGCCGCGTCACGTCGTCGCTGGCCATGCTCTCCGACTCCTTCCACATGCTCTCCGACGTGATGGCCCTGGTCGTGGCGCTGGTGGCCGTGCGCTTCGCCCAGCGCACCCGCGCCACCAAGAAGAACACGTTCGGGTGGGTGCGGGCCGAGGTGATGGGCGCCCTCGTCAACGCCGTGTTCCTCACCGCCCTCTGCTTCACCATCCTGCTGGAGGCCATCGAGCGCTTCACGGAGCCCCACGAGATCCAGCAGCCGCTGGTGGTCATCGCCGTGGGGGTGGCGGGGCTCATCATCAACCTGCTGGGGCTCTGCCTCTTCAACCACCACGGCGTCGGGGGCCACGGGCACGCCCACGGCCACGGGCACTCGCATGGCGGCCGGCAGCAGCACCCCCGCGGCGGCCCCAAGCCCGAGCAGCCGCCCGGGGACGGGGAGGCTGCGCTGCACCGCGAGGAGACCAGCACCTTGGTGGAGAACTGCAGCAGCTCCAACGGGGTCAGCCAGGAGAAGCTGGGTAAGCCCCGCGGGGAAGCGCCGCTGCCCCATCCACGCGTGGAAAAGCGGGAGGGATCCTTTCCCCCGGGTAGGGCGGTGGCCGTCCTGGTCCCACCTGGTGCGGGCTCTGTCCGGGCTCTGTGAGGACCATCAGTCCCCACACCTGGGAAAGAGGCGAGAAACTTTCTTAGCAGCTCTTGGGGCACATGGCTGTCGCACCTCTTCCTCACGCCTTTCCTTCGGATGCCCTAAGCTGCGTGTTTGTCTTGCAGACAGGTCAGAGTGTAAAAGAGTCTTACAATAAAGCAGTTTGCCCTGGGAAGAAAGTTGGTTCTGCAAGGGAAGGCACATGACAAGCGTTTCTTGCCTAGCGACATGAGCTGTCACAAGACGCTCTCCTAATGCCATCCGAACTGGCTGCACATCAAATGGAGCGCGGCTCAGTGCCTCGGTCCCGGCAGCTGGATTGCTCCACTGGGTCAGTTATCAGCTACCTGGGAAGCCACTCTCCGTCTAAACCAAACACACTGAAGTCTGTTCCACTGCACTAACGTTGTGCTTCTTCATAGCATTGGTATTAATAGGAAGAAGTCTTGGAAATTGCCAGTTAGAACTGTGGAAGCCAGAATGTGGAGCATGCTGGTGTCAGGGCACGTGTGTTGTGTCTTGGAATAATTTTCCTTTAGCTTTCTGAAGCATGTGCCTTCCCACTCACCTGCACACACACATACATTTAAAATCTTCCCTTCCCAATTGTGGTTGAAGTGTTTCATGGGGAGGAATCTCTTGGTTTATTTTTTAGTGGATCCAGAAGCCTGGATAGTTCATTTTGAAGCTGCTTGGTCAAAGAGTGCTAGCAGAGTGAAAAGTGTGTGTGATTGCCACTTCTCTGTCCCTTGTCTCCAGAATGAATGGACTTCAGGCTTTGGAACCAATTTCTTTTCTTCAGTTTCAGGGTGACATCTGCAGACCGTTGTTTTGGCTTAGAGGGAGCTTTAATCGATTGGAGTGAACTTTGCTACAGTTTCAGGTTTTCTGTGGTCAGAGCTTCTAATATACTTTTGAGAAGTTTAGTTTCTGTTTCTCTGACTCCATGTTGGCTTTGGAAGGACAGGTTTTTCAAGAGGATAAGAAAAGTTCCTCTGAATACACTACACCATTTTCTTGACCACCTAATAAGCTCTTAATGTTGGTTTAGTACCAACAAAGGTATCCTAATAATTAGTTTCAAACAATGTAAAATTCCCTTAACCCTTGGTCTCATACATATCTTGGCTTGGGAATTAGTCTTTAATGGTAAAAAGCTGTGCTTTTAGCCAAGTTTTGGACTAGTTAGAACAAAAGGTTATAGCGTGGATTAAAATGCATATTGTTGTGAGCTAACTTGTCTGGAATGTCTCATGGATGTGCTTCTGGCAACAACAAATAATTTGTTGTGGGTATTTAGGTGTTAATAAGGCATAATTTTGGTCACAGTGAAACTTTGAAATAAGTTTGTATTTCCTTCTGTGCCCTATCATGATTATGTAATGGATGGAGCCATAGTTTCCCTATGGAAAAGTTACAGGTAAAAGTGATTGGAGGCTTGGGAAAAGGTGCAGGATGTAGAGATGAAGATAAGGGTGGTCCTGTGCCTTTGCTGGAAATCACAGAGTGGGGTAGTCCTGATTTCCTAAGATGGAAGTGAAAAGTAGGCATAGCCTTAGGGGCTAGTCCTGCCTAGGCATTTCTGTGCATGCACTTCATGTAAAATAATTTATTGTTACGTTTCAATGAACATATTTCAAATAGATGTTTTTTAACTATTTGCCATTAAAAAAAAGTTCAAGAGCTTTCTGGAACTATGTTTCCTGTTACCCACTCTTATAGATAGCTGTACCGAGTTTTCAGATCTCCATTATTCCAAGTACTTGGTACAAAGTAGAGCATTCCTCTTTCCTTGCTCTCCTCATGGACCTTGAGGTCTGGACTCTGTAACCTGAGATATTTCCCGCTAATGTATTTACTTCTCTGGAAAGTTACAGGTCCCATGTTCTATAACTCTTAGAGGTAGTGTGGAAAATGTAGCTGCAGCTTCAGGGCAGAAGCGTGCTGGATGAGGTAATGAGCTGGGGCTTGGAACTCAGCCTTGCTAGGAGCCCACTCCTTCAGAGAGGAGAGGACTTGTGCGCCCTCTGCAATTGCAGAATCACAGCCACGAGGGCACAACAGCAGAAGCTGCACGTCTTATTAATGTGTTAACGTTTACAAAGCTCTGAACTCAGTAACCTCAGGAACAGTAAGAGCTCCTTGTTTCAGTTTGTCGGGCCAGGGGCCAGTGCCTGTTGCGTTTCTTTAGCGCTGGAAGTATCCAAAGAAGAGCTTCTGAAGAAAAGCAAGAGGTTAATCATGTATAGTTCTCTCCAATTTGAACATTGAAGATGATTTTCTTTCAGAAAGGATTCTTTGTAATGATGTGTGTATTTATTCCAATGTAGCTGGTTAGCTGTGTTGGAGGCAAATATTGCAAAGTTGTGACAAAGGAGGACACTATAATGTTGATTTATGCACAGTCCCTGACATATGACTTTGGACATCACAAGCTGTATGTCACTCAACAGCTATTTGTCACTTGCATAAAAAATATAATTTTACTATTTATTTATTTGTTCTGAAATACAAATAACAGTAGTTCTTATCCTCAGAGAGTTTCAATAATAACATGTGCTGCCCTATAGTCAATTCTGCTGTAAATTCTGCATTTTAGACCTAAAATTTCAGCTGATTATATCTCACAGTCCTGCTGACTACATGTGCCGTCTTGGAAGAACTTATTTTCTTTGAATTCAGAAGCCTCTTGAAAAGGCATTGGCAAACCTGAAAAGAAGCTGCTACACAGCTGTATTTATGCAGCTTTTGAGCTTCTAGCTTCAAATTTTAAGATGAAATAGCAATACAGTCCTATGGTTAAAGATGGATTTTAGCAACATTATCAGTCTAAAGGTGTTTCAAAAGAAGAAACAAATGTAACTAACTGAACTACTTAAACCAGCTTATTGACGTATCCTCTGTCATTCTGCATTTTGTTTAAGAAACAAGCAATGAACAGGCAAATGATTAAACAGCTAGAAAAGGTGAAAGTAGTTTTTCAGTAGAGTAAGTTTAAACGTGGTCATCTTCATTCTTTGCACTCTACATCTCTAATCTCCATGTAGAAACAGTTGCCTTCTAGATTATTTAGATCACTTATTGGGAAAACTGAATTTTCCTCAGCCAGAGAAGATGTTGCTAAGTGTGTGGGTTGAGTTGCTTTTCAGTTTCATACTCATCGTGCCATGCTTACCGTTGGATATGATTTTATAAGGAATTACAGTAACATGTTGTATTATAGCTCATGCCTAATTGTTTTATTGTTTTCTTGTCAGGTGATATGAAAGATGACATGAGTGACGTACAAGTGAATGGGACTGCTGGCCATTATCCTCTGGATGAGGAGGAAGTTGAAGAAGACTCTAGTGCACAACTTAACATGCGTGGAGTTTTTCTGCATGTTTTTGGAGATGCCTTAGGTTCAGTAATTGTGGTAGTGAATGCCTTGCTCTTTTATGGCTTGTGGAATCCATGCCCTGAAGATGGGCCTTGCTTTAATCCATGTGTCAATGATCATTGCATGGAAAATGCTACTTTATCCCAAGCACTGGGCAGAGCTAACAAGTCTGAGAAAGAGAGCATTACGGTGGCTGGTCCTTGCTGGCTGTTGTATTTAGATCCTGTTCTCTGTCTGATTATGGTCTGTATACTCCTTTACACAACTTACCCGTTACTTAGGGAGTCAGCCCTCATCCTTCTACAGACTGTTCCCAAACAAATAGACGTCCATTCTTTGAACTCAAAGTTACGTACCCTCGAAGGAGTCGAAGCAATCCATGAATTACACATTTGGCAGCTAGCAGGCAGTAGGATCATTGGCACTGCTCACATCAAGTGTCCTGACCCTTCCACGTACATGATGGTGGCCAAGCGCATCAAAGAGATCTTTCACGACGAAGGGATTCATGCCACTACCATTCAGCCTGAGTTTGCCAGCGTTGGCTCCGAGTCAGGGAGAGGGAAATGCGAGTTGCCTTGCAGGACTCAGTGTGCTTTGAAGCAGTGTTGCGGAACAGGAGAAGATTGTACTGCAAAGAAGACAGAAAAATCCTCGTCACTTAGTATTTCTTGTTCAGAAGTTGTCATTGAATTTCCGAAAACGAGAAGGACTAAGTCGGAGAGCATCCCTTCGGTGAAGCTGGAGGCGAACACCGATCAAAACGAGCAGTTTGAGTCATCTTTGTAACTCCCTGATGGGTGCTGCCTGAGTTGTGGAGACTTTGTCAACAGCCGTGTTGCAAGAGGAAGAGACAGACATTTGAGATGCAATTTTGCCAAATAGTGTAATTGCTGAAGTCCTTGTTCTTGTCACATTGCTAAATATAGAATGCTTGTTTTAAAGAATATAATGTCACTGTCATGATACAATGTGTTTGTGTTGACTTTCTTTGACTGAGGCAGACAGGAAGTGTACCCATGCTGTAACACTTCAGAAAACCAGTTTCAACATTTCAGCAGAAACACTTTTTGCTGTGCTCCAAATTAAGATACTTTTTTCCAGTGAAAAGTTATTTGAGGGATAAGCATGTAGGAACTCAATTTGTGTTACAAGATTTCTTGGACCTATTTTTCCTTTAATATTTGATTTGTAGATATCTTAATATATTGTTTATTTAGAAGCCCTAAGAAAACCAAAGTTCATAGAACATTTTAAAAAATATAACTACTAAAAACTGGAAACCACTTTGCATTTTCACTTATTTTTTTCTAAAACTATGTAATAATAAAAAATGTGAAGACTTTTCTAATGAGTTGATCACACAACATATTTTAAAGACAGCATCATGTGATTGTCAGAAATTGTCCCCTCTTCTTCTGGTAAGGTAGTGAGGTAATTGAAAACAACAGATGTGAAAGGTTTTTTTCTGTCAGAATGGCAGTTTGAGCTTCTGTATATTGCTCTGTGATCAAGACGAGACTGGTCGATGAGGTAACACACTTTTACATTTTATGGATTTTCAGCTGTTTTCCCTTGCTTCCAAGTTGTGTCTGGTCATGAAAGACTTTGAGGTTTAAAGAACCCTTGACTCAACAGTGCTATGAATAAATATTTAGCTGATTTTGAGTTTACTAAGATAAAACAATTAGTTGTGTCAATAAGTGCCCTGTTGGGGAAGGTCTGCCAAGCACTGACAGCATAACTCCTGCTTTCAAGCACAGACAGCAGCTCCCCAACAAGTAATAAAACAGTGCATTTTGCTTCTAGCTGAGTGTGTCTGTAAACACTCGCAGTGACTTCAGTCCTGGTCCCCCACCGTGTCCTCAGGAGCCCTCCACTGACTCTTGAGGAGGTGGTGCAGGGAGTAAGATTTCATTCACTGTATTTCACACATTGAGATGTTTATGTATCACATAATTTCACTTACTCAGTATCCAAATCTATGGTTTAAAATTTTGACTCAGTTAATTCACAGCTGGCTCTGAAGAAGCTGTTACAGTGTGCAGCCAACTTAGACCTTAGGAAAGGAGAAACTGCTCTGTGGACTCTGAATTTGGCAGACGAGATGAGAGTTGAGAGATAAAACATATAAGAAATCTAATCTAAAACCCTGGGCCTTTTGATTCACTCTCACGTTATGTACGGGAACTAATGTCTTGTGATTAACAAATTGCTCCTGTGTGCAAAACTGGAAAACAACTCAGATCTTCCATTCTTTGCTCTCCGACTCTGGACGTGATAAACACTTTGCCTCAGTTTCCCTGTCTTCAAATGGGGATAATACCTACCTCACAGGGGTGTTGTGAGGCTTAACTATTGTGTGAAGAGCTCTGAGATCTGTTACTGGAAGGCACTGGAAAGAGGATAAGATTCTAGATTACCTGGCATTTACTACTTCTACAAGTGTACTGCGATACCTAGGCACAACCAGAGGGAACTGAGGATAGTTTTGGCCTTATGAAATTCTTTGATGCTGTGGTTTTCAGGTTTTTAACAGTATTTAAATATAGATTTTTTAAAAAAGAATGTTTTGTTAGTGAAGGGAATGTAGCTTTGCCTCCAGATACAGAACACTTCCCTAGTTTGCATTTCTAATTCGTGTCTTGCATAATTGCTCCTAAATAGTGCAAAAAACAGTCCTGCTCATCGGACCTGGATTGGCCCAAGTCGTGTGAGTGGTCTTACCCAAGCTCTCAGCAGAGCGTTGCAGTCAACTCTCGATTGTCCATGGGTGGATTACCAGTGTTGTGCGTTCCCTGTGTGCAGAGCCCAGACCAGCCCTGTCTCACCACGCTCTGGCCGAGCACTGAGTGCCGAAGCACGGGAAAGGTGGAGGTGCTGGCTCTGCTTCCAGGGAGCCCATCCCAGGCTGCATTGCCGGGGGCAGCACAGCACTGCCCGAGGGTTTTGCCTCTTGGCTGCTCACACGCATCTGCAGGAAGCTGCGGGCTGCGCATGGGTGGGCTCAGCTTTGTGCTGGCTTGGGATGTTGGTGCTTCGCAGCCACCAGCATTGCTCACCTTTTTCTGTGTTTATGCTTGTTGTATAGTCTCATAAACTAACTTAAATGTGTTAATATAGTATTTATGTTTTTGTTTTTTCTGAATTACCTTAACTCTTTTTTCTGTTACCTGTATATGATCTAGAGTTGACCGTTAAGTGAGACCTTGTATGAGACTACGTTTGCCGAGTATGCTACCACTGCTACTATACTACAGAGTATTAACCAAGTAAATTTTGAAATGAACAAAGTACTATTTTATTTTTAAATGTGTATCCTTGCTTTCTATGGTAAACTTACACTAATTATTTTCATCACTAGTTTAAAATTTGTCTCAATCATTAGTATGAATTGTTGAGGTTCTATATCACCATATATCACTAACGCACCATAGACTACTGTTCTTTAGTTTATTAAAAAAAACAACAAATCAAACCATGGTAGCACTGAGAAGTCTGATTGATTTCTCTCCTGTTGCTCTTATAAAAAGAGGGCAACTAGCAAGTCATAACAGTTACCATCATTGGTTAATAGTCTCAGTAAATGCATCTGAATAGAGGGAGTTGTAGTCACTAATTCGATTTTAAACTATTTAATTTTTTTTTTTCTGCCAGAAGTCATATTTTTCTATTTCTGTGTCCATTGCAGGCAATGGCTAGCTAAAATGCAAAAAGCTCTCCCCCTTGTTATTTTAAGTATCAGGACAGGATGCAGAGGTGACAGTGATGATGGTGATGATGATGGGGGCGGAAGGGGGAGTTGCGTGGCCTCTCTGTCATGTGCCCTGTTGCACGTGCAGCACCAGCTGGCGTTACCAGGGCCCTTTAGTCTCCTTAGCCCTTGATGGTAAACTCCCTGAAAGCTTAAAGTGAGGTCAAGGTGGTGGCTGTGCAGCAGCAGGAGCACAATTTCTCCCTTCTGGCTGTAGGAGACCTGACTGTAGCATGCTACCTTGTGAAATAGCTCGACTTTTTTAAAACTTGATCTGTCTGGGGTTATACAGACTTGATTTGTTCTGAAGATTACAGTTTAAGAATACTGAGAGCATTCAAAAGCACTGCACAGTCTCTCTTTTTTTTTTTTTTTTCCACAAAGCATGAAACTAGTGAATCTGATGTAAGTGAACACTGCAGTGGTGGGGAGCTAATTGTATTGTGTATCACATTCCTGAATTTTTAAAATAAAAGCAATTATGGAAACACCGATTTTAATGAAAAATAAGTTTGTATTTCAGTGTCTAGATCGTTTAGGCTACTGATTAAATGTGTCAGAGATGTGCCAAACATCACTAGATGAAATATTTAGCCTTACTACGTCTCATCCAGGAACATGCTATTTTAGAATCACTTCCTAGATTATATCTGCGCCTAAGGTGCAGTGCAGAACTAATTCAGACACTCAGTGGGCCAGCCACAGTACCATCAGTCTTCCTTTTTAGCACAGTAAATTGTTTCTGTGGAACCCCTAATAACTGTAGCTCAATTGCTTTCAGCACGCAGCGTGGGCTTTGGTAATATCTGTAGTTGCCACATCGCAGTGTGTGGTATGGCCATACACAGAATTATGTAAAGGAACCAACCCCAACTTGTGACTCCCCAAAAGTCATGGCAAGGGCTCAGTCCTGAAAATTTCTGTATTCTTTAGTTTCATTGGGCCAACAAGTACTTACTTGCGCGCCAGGAATTACTTGTGGGAGTGAGTCCAAAGCTTCTGCCAGTGTAGCCTGGTTTTAAAGAAAAAATTACCTAGATTCTATGGATGCATTAAAATCAGGACTACTATGGTGTTTCTAAATTTGCTGTAGAAACACTGTCAGTTTGGTATAATTCCAGGATTTATTCCTTTTCCCCATTCTCCAAAAAGAAAGGGGGAAAAGCCCACTGTGTGTCCTAAGACTTGTTAACAAGTTTAGCTAAAATGACATTGCTGTTAGCTTCTGAAATCGGGCCATCTGAATTTTTTAAACACTGCCTGGTGGAGTTTGGGGAGGAGGGATAAAGATTCTTGCCATTCTCCTTCCCCTGCCCCCTGCTTTGACTGCACTTTCTAATCTCTTCAGCTATGGAGAGACCAGGGGGCATGGAGGGGGTGAATTTTGTAACTAGATGTTCCAAGTTCCATGTGGAGGGAATGGGAAATACTGCTAACTATATTTAAAAGCATATAAATATGCTCTATTTTAGTTCCATAGCATAGCATCAGTTACACCCTTTTTAGGTATGCATTTAAGTGGTTCAGGTCCACAGTATCTTTGGCTTTTCATTTCTCTGCTAGACAGAAAGAGGTGGATGCTCCATTTGCCTGAGCTAAAGCCAGAGTTGACAATTTTCCAAATCAAACGTAGCGTTGCTGATAACAGAAGGTCTGATTATTCCTTGTGACCTTTGCTTTGTGTGGTTAGCTGCCTGCGAGGTACAGCACTATGTTTTAGCAGGCTCACATTTATATTTTTTGCATTCACCGTGTTGTCTAACACTTGTGAAAAGCAAAACCACAAAGCTGAAAAATACCTTTCATTTGTATGTCTCCAAAAAGCACATGGGATTAATTTGGCTTTTTTTTTTCATGTCCTGGATCCTGTTTCTGAACAATGTTAAAATATAATTGGCATAGCTTGTTCATTGATGATATTTCTTTTTGCTTTCTTTTAAAATAAAGAATAATGTTCTTTTTTGTTGTTGTTGTTGTTTTTAAGTATTAAAGTGCTGAAAAAAGAAATGGAGCTCTTGACTATCAAATACATTTAGTTGGAATATCTTTCTCAGATCAGCTCCCAGGAAGGAATCTAACTAGCAAGAAATGCACATTCACCATCTCCCAGAACATCAAAAAGAGATGAAAAGAGCACAAATAGAGGAGGTGGAGGTTAGTAAATGGTTTTTAAAGTCCTGGCCTCCAACTGTCTGGATTCTAGGTGCAATTAAAAGACTAGTTGCTCAATTATAGTATCATGAAGATTTAATAATGCAAAAGGCATTTTTATCTCAAAGGAAAACAGCTTTTGAAAAGAATAAAAAAATTTTGGTCCTTTAATCGGCTGTGGTTAAATATCTGACATAAGGGTCAATAAGTTAGGCTTCCTGATAGGACTCTATACTGTTCTTTCAATGTCTTTGAAAGAAAGCTGCTTTAGAGCAGAAGATGCTTTGGTGCTTTTCAGCTTCATTTGTTTCAATTCAGAAACAGTACAGTTTGCATAGTTTTTTGGGAGAAAAGAACTGACTGCAGCTGCAAGCACTATTAGTGAGGAGGGCAGGATGGTGACCAACACCTGCCTTGAGCTGTTAATAAGCTTGTGGTGATGAGTTCATTTTAGAGCCCTTCAGCAGCTCCTTTTTCTGCTTCAAGAGGGGAAAGTGATTCCACATTATTAGTTATACATGCAGGAAGGTATGTTTGGTTGTGCTGTAAGCACTGCATGTGAGCTTGAGTTTTGCCATTTTCCAAAGCTGCTTCTACTTCTTCATGAAAAGATGTGATTTGAACTTGCTGTCAACATCCTTTATGAGACATGCTGGTGTGGGAATTTTAAATCAGCAGGAAGGGAAGCTTCAGTCTGTAGCTTACTTCTGCTGCATTTATCTTCCCCCATGTCATTTAGACCTCCTGCCCCAGATAGCTGCCTGACCACAAGGACCAGAACCAGCTCCCAGAACAACTCCTTGCTGCCTTTCCATTGGAGGAGCTAATGCCACAGGAGAAGGGTGGGATGGGAGTGTCTGACTCCAGGCAGACAAGCGCTTTCTTTCAGCAGGTATCTTCTCAGGCTGATCTGTGCTAGCATCCCAAACCTGACATGAAAGCCTTGCCACTGAAACTTTGGCTAGCATTTATATATATATATTTGTGGTTTATATATATATNGACAACACAAACCTTAAAGTATTGCCGAGACCAAATGGCAATCCCCACCCCCCCTCACCCAAGCTCTGTTTCTAGTTACAGCATTGGTCGGCTTCCCAGCGTTTCCCTCCTGCACCAGCTCCTGCAGCTAAGAATAGCCCTGGTGATGCTTTGGAACAGGATGTGCAACCTGCTGAGTTTCCTGCATTTGTGCTCGTGTTGCTGGCCCAGGCTGAAGCCTGTCCTCATCTTCCCCTGGATTCACTGGGTGAATTTGTTAGATTTAATTTCTTGGATTAGGTTTGCTGTGAGTTGGCCCACGCTTGTTCCGGTTGCATTCTGTGCTGTAGGAAACTGCATTCTGCAGTATAGGCAAGACCTCAGCCGAGGGAAATATTTACTTGCTGCCAGTCTTCTTTGCTTCAGAGTGTGTCTGCTGAGTGTAAGTGGATGCTGCTGGCCTGCTGCAGACCTGGATTCAAGCTTCACTGCTTGGTTTGATGTTACCGTGTGATCCCTGTAGCTGAGGGTGCAGCAAGTGCAGCACAGGGAGTCTGCAGGTAACTGGGTCACTGCTGCAGGTGCTCATAGCCTAGGTCAGGAGTGAGCAATACTCCCACAGATAAATGCTGCACACATTGCTATGCCCTCAAGATTTTTCCATTAGGCAGCATTGGCTGGAGACTCAGTCCATTGTCTTATCCTGTGCTGCCTTGGGCTCTCCCCCAGTCAGTCGCAGACAAGCACATTTTTCTTTGAGAAAGGGATTATGTGAATTAGCAAATTTTGGGTGATGATTTTTCACTTGTGTTTTTGTGGGCATGTGGGAAGGTTCTGACCCAAGTGGACGGGGCTGATTCTGCGTGTTTCCAGCTGAGCCTTAGGAGGGGTTGGGCTTAAGTACCAGGTAAAATCTAGGCTCAAGTAGTTCACCCTAAATATCCATACTAGCAGAGGTCTTAGACTTCTGTGCAATGCTAGTTTGAAGTGATTTTCTCTTCATATTGCTGTTCAAAAAGAAAAAAAAAGGAAAGAACTGTGTTTAATTATCACAAGAATTATTACCCAGCCTTGGTAGGTGTGTTTCTAGTTAGTTGAAAACCTTCCTGCATGCCGCAGCAGCACAGCAGAGACACTGACGAGTTAGTCGGCAAGTTATTGCTAAAAAGGAGGTGTTTGGTACATATGCTTGAGCTTGGAAATGGAATGACACTTGGCACCATAATGTCCCAGTTATCTTTTTCTGAAGGAGTAGGAAAGCTGCAGAACTAAATATTGAGTCAAGCTGCGTGGGCAGAGCTCCTGTGTCAGAGCTGTGCTGACATCACAGCCGCAGCGTGACATCATGGGCTGTATGTGAAAAGCCCAGAGCATCACCCAGGCTCTGTGCTATTGAAAACCTCAGTAACGTTTATTGAAAACTTGCATGGGGCTTTTTTCCCCTTTCGCCATCCCCTTTGTGCTGAGAAGTTTAGCCACACAGCTAAGGGGAGAGTGTGCAGTTCAACTGCCTCGCAACACTGTGTGCTGCTCTGAAAAAAAAGGTGCCATGGAGCCCAGAGTTTAAAGGCC